>RJWT010001390.1:0-48763 GCA_004365215.1 Cuniculus paca
TTTTCAAAAATTATATCTGTAAATAAGGTCCTGATGTCATTTGTCTTGACACCTGCTTTTTCACTCACATTTTTAAATCTTAAATTATGCATCTTTGAGTTGTCCACCAGCTGTTGAATTGTTACTTCCTGAGACCTTGTTATTTTTAAGAGATCTTTCCTATCACGATCATAGGCTGCAACCCTGTCTTCAAGCTTTGAAAGTCTTTCTTTAGTTTCCTTCATGTGAACTTGCCAGTTTTCAAATGAGTTTTTAATTTTCTGGATATCTCTTTGAATCTGTTTCATACATTCTAAATCTCTCTTATGCTGTTCATTCATGGTTTCCCTCATTTTCCTATACTCCTCTATTTTTTTATCTGTGTCTTCTTTAGAGATTCTTAGTATTTCTTTTATTATGGTTTTCATTTTTTCTTTTACCTGGGATAGAATTTCTGTTCTAATTTCTCTTATAGCTTCCTGAAGTTGTTTCTTCACTTCAGTTGACATCAATCATTTCCGGTGTGCAATTCTCGATCTCCATGTTTACCTCTTCTGGAATTGTGCTGCTTGGGTTGGACGCCAGAGATTGCCCTCTCTCTCTTTGTCTTCACATATTCCTGATTTCTCCCACACACCTGAGTAGTGTGGTCCCAGGCACCCCAGCACTGGCCACAACTTTTCCAAAGCTAGACTGTGTTTTCTGGCCAGTGCTGGCTACGTACATCTAACGTTGGGCGCCCCTGTCTCTGCACTGAGCTGGGCACCAAGCCACCTGGGTTTTGCACAGGAGCAGACCTGGTCAGGCCCTGTGAATCTAAGCTGTTTAGGAACCTGTGCGATATTGCCTGAAACACGCACAGGAGCAGATCTCCGTCCAATCAGCTTCCGCAGGTCTGCCCACAACCTGGAGCTCCAGAATGACTGGTTTTTCTGGGCTGGGTCCAAGCAACTTCTGTGGGTCTGCCCACAACCTCGCACTGATGCCAGAAGTGGTTAGTAGTCTTGGCCCCAGGCATAACCTGCCTGACTCCAAGATGGAGCCCAGCTGATCACTCTCTCCTGTGGTGTATGGGGGGGTGGAATTCCAAGCACTCACCAGCAGCCAGCGCAGATCTCCATGTCCACCACTGTCCTTCACCCACATGCCTCTCTGCAGAGACCTCTGGGGTCAACCGCAGCTGCGACCATGACTGCAACCACAGCTACAACCGCAACTGCAACTGCACGTCTCCAGGCTCAGCAGCTCTTCTGGCAGGGTGAATCTGGTTCCAGGCTAAGGTGCTGCCAGCCAACACCTTCTTCTTCATTTAAATTCTTTTTATTCTCTTTGTGGGCTTCAATTCATATTTTAGACTCTTTCTTAGTCCAGGGGACCCACTTCCTTCTTGTGTTCTCCATGATGTTTTATTCCAGTATCTGAACTGTTTCTCTCAGAGAGACTGTTTACTCTGCTGCTTACTGTTCTGCCATCTTTAGCTCCTCCCAGTCCATATTTTTAAAACACGCAAAATAAAATGTTTATCCAATAATTGCATTTATGAATCTGGAGATTAGAAGAATGATCTGGATATCCAAATATGCACATGTAGAACATTAAAACTAAATCCCTATTTCTTACCCTTTCCAACATCTACTCAAGGTGAATCAAAGAACATAAGACTTAGAACTGAACCTACTACTACTAGAGGAAAACAGGTGAAACACTTCAAGATATAATCATAGGCAACTACTTTCCAGAGAGGACCCCTACAGCCCCAGAAATAATAGCAAGAATAGACAAATGGAATTTCATTAATTAAAAAATTTTTTGTTTCTGCACAATAAAGGAAGCAATTAATAGAATGAAGTGACAGCCTACACAATAGGAGAAAAATCTTTGCTGACTATTCAGCTGATAAAGGATTAATATCCAGAATTTATAAAGAGCTCAGAAAATTTAACACCAAAAGAATAAGTAACCCTTGCCGGGCATGGTGGCTCATGCCTGTAATCCCAGCACTCGGGAGGCTGAGACAGGAGGATCGTTGTGAGTTTGAGACCAGCCTGGGCCACAAAATGAGCTCAAGGCCAGCCTGAATGGCATAGTGAGACCCTGTCTCAAAAAGACAGGGGTCGGGGATCTAGCTCAGCGGCCTGCCTGGCAAGTGCAAGGTTGTGAGTTCAATGCCTGGTACCGCAAAAAAAAAAAAAAAAAAAAGAATAAGTAACCCAGTCGATAAATGGACAAATGAATTGAACAGACATTTCTCAAAATAAGAAATAGAAATAACCAATAATTACATCTTAAAATGTTCAACATCTTTAGCCATGAAGGAAATGCAATCATTACACTGAGGTTCTATCTCATCCCAGACAGAATCCCTATCATCAAGAAAATGAAAAAGAATAAATCCTGTGTGAAGGAAAAGAAATAATTATATACTGTTAGTAGGTATGTAAGTTAGTACAGCCATTATGGAAATCAGTACAAAAGTTTCTGAGAAAGCTAAAATTGAATTATCATGTGGTCCAACTATACCACTCCTTGGTATATACCCAAAGGAGCCAAAGTCAGATACTATTGGCATACCTTCTTACCCATGTTTATTGCAACACAATTCACAGCAGCAAACTTATAGAACCAGCCCAAGTGCCCATCAATGGACAAATAGAAAAAAATGAGGTATATACACAGTAGAGCATTATTCAGCCATAAAGAGCAATGAAATTATGTCATTTGTAGGAAAATAGATGGAACTGGAGATCATGGTGTTCAGTGAAATAAGTCAGACTGAGAAAGAGAAGCATCACACATTTTCTCTCATGTGTGAAACCTAGAGGGAAAAAAAGTAAAAAGATATAAAAGTAGAAGGGGGAATACCAGAGAAGAGGCAGCAGGTGGAGAGGGTAGCAAGTAGGAGGCAAGAGGGAGTCAATAAAATTAAAGTTTGTTATATGCATGTATGATAATGTCACATTGAAACTTACTATTTTGTACAATTAATAGTTGTCCATAAAAAGCAAAAACAAAAAGGATTGAACTTGTTCAAGGAGAAAAACAGCTTAATTGTATGTCCCACATATATATATTAAAAGTAGATAAGGTTAAAAAGATATATTAAAAGCATGTTTCAGAAGCTTTGGAAGATATAATGAGGTTTTTTTTTTTTGGTTAATTCAGTAAACAACATTGAAACCTTTTAATCAGAAAATCTTAAATTAATCCTATGCCACATTTAATAAAATGTCTTTTGACAGCAATTATGTAAGATGAATGAAAGTATGAAAAGAGGCCAAGTGGGACAATAATTAAGAATAGCTGACTTCCTTTTTATAATCTGAATAAGAAAACAAATCTAATGTATTATCTTTTTCTAGTAAGGAAAATGAGGACTAACAAATTTTTAAGACACAGATTTCAATGATAGTACCAACATCTATATAGAGATAGTAGTGATTTTTTTTAAAAACTACTTTTTTTTTTTAGACAAGGTTTTGAATTCAGGTTCCTACCTCAGCCTCTTGAGTAGCTGAAAAAATAATCTTGTACTTTTAGTTGTAAAACTAAAACAGATACACATACACACACACACACACTATATATATATAGAAACCTAACAATCCTACTAGGTAAATAATTTTATTATTTCAGAGCTTTGCCTAATTCAACTAAACTGATAATTGTTAGTCCTGGGGTTCAAACTCAGTTTGACTCCAGATCTTCTGCTGAGTCACTATTCTAAACTACATGATTGATTTAAA
Organism: Cuniculus paca; assembly: GCA_004365215.1. Taxonomy (NCBI): domain Eukaryota; kingdom Metazoa; phylum Chordata; class Mammalia; order Rodentia; family Cuniculidae; genus Cuniculus; species Cuniculus paca. The sequence continues at coordinate 3,723 of RJWT010001390.1, forward strand.
GCAAAAACAACTCCCCAACACTAATCCTTGGAGCTGTCCAACTGCTATTTTGGCTGCCTTGTGAAGTAGTAAGCTAAAAATTGAATTATGAAAGTTACATCAAAAACTTGAATAATCATTTTAAAGGAAGTCTGTTTTAAAGGGACTAAATTGGAGATAATTGGGCTAAAGAACTCTAATGTTTCTGCCCAATGTTTAGATTCTTTAACTTTCTTTTAAGAAAAGTCATTTTCTTAAAGTATAAATAACAGAAAACTACTTCTGCCCTTACATGACAGATGTGTTTTGTGCAGAAATCATCGGCTCCAAATGTAATTATTTTTCCTTCTGCTTAGTCATTGTTTCCATGCAAAATTCTGCATGGAAAAGATGATAACAGAGTTCCATAGTTTGCACTGTTGCTTTTACAGAGTTAATTAGGTTTAGAAAGTACAAATGCATACTTATACGTTTAGGTACCTCTTTTAAAAAGTAATACAAGATAGGTTTAGTTTTTGTTTTCAAATCTTTCCAGTTAAGTAAAACATCTGTGATTAACTGAGTTGCAGCTGTTGGTCTATAATTACCTTGTAATGAACTGCCTTTGACTTTGTAATCTCTTACAAGTATGATTCATTCCTTTTGAAATAGTGCCAGTGAAAAAGAGCACTGACATCTAAGAATGATAATATCAGTTTCCATATTGTAATCTGTTTCTATCATAGAGTGTAAATTTGAGTTGGATTTTCAGGTTTTCCTGATCAACAGTATTATATCAAACAGCAGACTTATTTTGTTATTGTTTTTTATCCTCTTTAAACAGAACCACCTCACATTAATGGATCTGAAGAAACCGGAGAGATATCAATCATTGTTAATAACCCACTTGAACTTACCTGCACAGCTTCTGGAATTCCTGCTCCTAAAATTACATGGATGAAAGATGGCAGACCCCTTCTGCAGACAGACCAGGTGCAAACTCTTAGAGGAAATGCGGTTCTTCGAATATCTAGTGCACAGGTAAGTATCAAAGTTTATACAGTTATTTTATCCTAAATTAAACTTCTCACTTGCTGATAGAAAAATTATTAAATAAATTATGCATTCACATGTGAATACATTTCAGATGTCTATAACTTTACCAAGGGTAGATATCTTTATGATGTACATAATTGTGTAGACATGACTGTAAAGAAGATGAGGAAGTGTATGATACTAAACTCTGAAGAAAACAAGATATCTTCTCAGTAACTTTTGGACATTTTCATAGCTCTGTAAATGTAGTCTATTTCCTAAATCTCAGCATCTTCCATACAGCTCTTCACCTAACCAACAAAAAGCAATCTAATATGCATATATATGACACTACTGAGAGCACCTTTAATTTCCAAACAAACTGGCAGACATGGAAGTCTGAAGAGAGTTCCATGAAGAGTTTCTGAGACAATATCAGTTCAGTAGTACTGTTCCTTTTAGTTTATATGTGAATATATTAAAAAGAAATATGTCTAGGATGTCTTATTGTAAACAATCTTTTCTTCTGTCAATAGAGGCAAACTTTATGTTACAGAGATTCTTTATCTGTGCCCTAATGCCTTCATTTGTAAACTGAAGATATAAATAATAATGTCTAATGCAAATGCTGAGAGACTTAATGCGATAATCTCATACCATGTACTTAGACTGGTGCCAAAGATATGTAGTAAGTGCTAAAATAAAAAAGAGAAGAAAATAAATTATTGCTGCTGCTATTGTTATCATAAGTATCACTGTGTTGGACGTAGATCCGAATATTATTGTTCATGTTTGTTTGTATTTTTGCTGGGTAAATAAAGAAGGAAAGGAAGATGGAACAAGATCTAAGGATTATATATTGCCTACTGTTCAGCTCTGGGCTCAGAATATACATGACACTCCTGATAGCTCTTCAAAGCAATGTCTTCATTCCCATTCTGCATTTCCAGGAATAGGCACTTCAGAGAGATAAATACTTGTCTGCCAACTACCCACCCTTGCTCAGTGGTGGGGTTGGGTCTCAATCCTAGTTATGGTTGGAAGCCCTTGCTAGTTCATCTCAACACAGTTCATGTCTGATGTCATGGAGCACATACATTCCATTCCCTTCTTTTCTCTCCACTCCAAATATTACAGTAACTCAAAGCAATTTCATGTTACTGAATCAAAAAATTTGCATATGAAACAGTAAGAGAACCATTTAAAACAATATTGAAGTAGAGAATTAAATACAATCAAGTCCCATGACTGATCTCAGTTCTTCTGCTCCTATGTTTTCTAGAATTTTGTATATTCCCGTTATAGCACTTACTGCATTATATTTTACTTATCTGAACATTGTCTTTCAATATACTCATCTGCAGTATACAGTTATTCCTAATATATAATGGATGGTTTGCAAATCCAAATTGTGTGGTAGAGACAAGAATTTCCTAAGACATCTTCCATCAAATACTAGGTCTGGGATTTATTCTGAGAAGGGGACCATTTCATGACCCAGTAGATTTAGAAGATTTTATACATTGTACTCCACCTTCCTTTTGAACCTTAATGCATGCCAGAAACACTACAAAACCTTATTTTAAAGGCATCTATTTGGGCCTGGGATAGCTCAGTGACTGCCTGGTAATTGCAAGGTTGTGAATTCAATTCTCAGTACAAATATATATATATATATATATATATATATATATATATATATATCTGCTTGATTATAATTTTTTTCAAATTCACTCCTAAGACCACACATTTTAGAAACTGTAACTACAAATAATAACTGTGGATATCCAGAAGGGAATACGTTAACAGGGAATATTTCCTAGAGGAAAAGAATTTGAGTAAGAGTAACTGAATGGTGGTTCAAGTTTGACTACATTAGTGCCAACGAAAAGACAATACAATTGGAAATGAACAGAGCTGGTAGAGTAGAGCAGGTTTCAGAGGTTTCAAAAATATGATGAGAAATTCAAAAATTATTCTTTGGGAAGTGGCACTTGATATTTTAATTCTTAATTAAAGAGCTATGTGAAAATTGTTCTTCTAAAATACATTTGTCTTTCCAAGCATTCTAGTCCTAAATTTTTCGAAGGAAGTTTTGCAGTTTACCAGAAAGTTTTCCCATAACCTATAAAGTCAGTTATGAATATAAAAATGTTTTTAGATCTCAATATTTTATGAATGTTTGAGTAGTAAAATAAACAAAAACAGGACTTTCTTATTTTTAAAAAATGCATTTTTCATAGTAGTAAGAGCATCTGTTTTCCAGCATATTCTCTGTATGTGTTGCATCTACATAACATCCAAGTTACGAATGAAGAATACCCTCCAGAAGAAATCATGCATAGGTCACATAAGAGTAGATTCTGCCGTCAATTTCACTGTATTTATAATTAAATAACATCACCATTTTGTTTTACCATATATATCAAAGTTAGAGACAAGATGTAGCATTAATTTGTTTAAAATTGTAAAACCAATACTTATCTGTAGATTTAATCAACATATTTAATTTTCTTCAGTAAGCCTACAACTGAAATTTTCAGTCTATATTTTAAAACTGTGAATGTTTATTTCTTCAATAAACACTAAGCATCTAATCTATCACATATTGACTAGGATATGCACATATTCAGTTTTCTGATACCATTTTTAGGTCAAATCTTGAAACCTCATTAAAACATAGGTTTGCATATAATACAGAGAAAAAGCAATGGTGAGTATCAGAATACTAATCATAGGTGTTGAACAGTTGTTTTTTTTTTTTTTTTTTTGGTGATTGTGCTTTTTTAATGACATTTTGTTTTTTATTGAGATTCTTGCATTAATTCTAGTGGATATTTAGTCTCATCTCTAAAACTAGCATATTAAAAAGGTTATTAATTTACTTATTTGGGTTTTGTAGGTAGAAGACACAGGAAGATACACATGTCTGGCATCCAGTCCTGCTGGGGATGATGATAAGGAATATTTAGTGAGAGTTCATGGTAAGTTTGTTAAAAGTTCTATGTTCTATCATACACACCCCTAATTAGAAGCTATAATTTATGGAACCTGGGGCCACTGCATACCCGATGGTAGAATATCTTCGTGAATTCAGAATGTATGTTTTACAAATCTGACTCTCATATTTGATTGAGCGATTGCTCTTTGGAAATAGATTCAGTGTTTTTTTTTTTCAACTATTTGCTGTTTTTGCTCAAGTGATATGTTCATTCATTTAAAAATAAAACATAAATGACAATGAAGAAAATTAAAATAACACATAATCTTACCACACAAAGATATGTTGTTTTTGCAAGCAAATGTTTTGTTACCGAAATGTGGCCATAGCAAGGTGCCATGGCACATGTCCATAGACCCAGCTGCTCAGAAGAGGCTGGGGTGGGAAGTTTGCTGGAGCACAAAGCTGGGGCCAGCCTGGGCTGCATAAAAAGTCCCTGTCTGTTTAAACAAAAGCAAAAGCAAAAACAAAAAAGTGATCACACAGAACATTACATAAGTTTCTTTTTTCTCATTAAATGCAATGATGAGCATGCTTTTATCAGTTTTAGTGATTGCATAGTGTCCTAATTTATTCCCTATTTTTGCTATTTAGACAGTTTATAGATTTTCATCTCTATTGACAACACTTAGCCTTTATTTTGAGAAGTTTCTATAAGGACACTTTCTTGGTTATATACAAAGCACTTTTAAGAATTTTGAAACTTAGTGCTGAATTATCTTCTAGAAAATTCATGCCAATAAGGTAAAGTCCCAACACTACTTTTACACAGAAATTGAAATTACTTTTAATGTGGAAGATTGTTTAAAAAACTAAAAAGAAGTTCTTTATTTTCTTTGTATAGCCTTAATAACTAGGCATTTCAAACTGTCTAGGATTTAAGTCTCCTCTCATAGCTACACGTACAAATTAGATCTGCCATTAATTAATAAGTAAATTCTGCTTTTAAAAGTAACATGCATAAAAGTAACAAATGTATTTCTATATATCAAGGAAAGTATATACATTTCTGTATATTGTGGTGGCAGTTCCTGATTTGGTAATCTTAATGTTAATGTTCAGAGAAAATTGCTACCAAGTGTAAAACCTGGCCACGTGACTCCTTGGCACATCCATTTCTTTGCCTGTCAAGTGGTGATAATGTGATTATATGATCTGTACTGTCATTCACATAAGTTTTGAAAGGATTTTATTACTAAATTTATGGGAGGTACTAAATAAAGTTTTAAAAATTTCCAGTTTATTAGGAGTTGTAGTGGTGCATGGCTTTAATCCTGGCACTTTGGAAAGCTGAGACAGGAGGGTAGAAAATTGGAGCCCAGTTTGGGAAGTTTAGCAACTTAGTCAGATCCTGTCTCAAAATAAAAAATAAAATGACTAGAAATGTAGGTTGGTGCAAAGGCCCGGGGTTCTATCCTTTATACCCACCCTCACAAATCCACTTCGTTAATCATGCTATAAATTAAATGAGTCATGTTTTAAGTTTGTGCTTGTGTCATGGACCAAAATGAGGGCTAACATTCGTTGAATTCTAGTAGGTTAGATCATTTAATATTCCTTTTATTGATAGCTTTTGATATCTTGTTTTCATACGTAGTGCCCCCTAATATTGCTGGGACAGATGAGCCCCAGGATGTCACTGTGCTGCAGAACAGACAAGCAACGTTGGAATGCAAATCAGATGCAGTGCCCCCACCTGTGATTATATGGCTCAGAAATGGAGATCGGTTACAGGTAAACCTTTTACTAAGCTCTGCAGATTCATTTTTGAGACAAAAACTTGTGGAGCTACCAGTTATTCAACATGCAGAAGCAGCTACCGGATCTTTTTAATCAGCTGCCTTCTTTCCTTAGCTTTTGCTTAGTAATTGGTTATGAGTCAAAGACAGATATTTAGATTCGTGACATTTGTGATATGTCTTCCAGAGCCCATGAATTAAAGTTCAATTTGAAACTCTCAGCCATTTCTTTACCTGAGAGTGAAGACAAACTACCAGCATCTCAAAAGAGCTGATCTGTCCTGCCAGAGCTCTAGAGCCAGTCTGTTACTGAATTTCCCTGGGCGAAGTCTGGGCCAAAGATCTGTAACAGCATTAGACACCACATGGCTAGGACTGGAATCCCTGAGGAGCACAGTTACCTAAAGCTTTCCATGCTCCAGTGATGCCTGTCTGCTGTCAGGATGCCACCGTGCAGGATTCTTAGTGGTCATTTAGGGCTAGTTGAAAGTTCTGATTTTCAGTGCTCTAATTATTCCCATCCAGTATTTACTTATTATTGCTTCTAACAATTAATTATAAAATGAGATTATGTCCCCTAACTCCTGATGCATGCAGACTTTCACTAGCGAACAAGACAACTATCAAACATGTAGAACTTGGTTCAGAGTTATTTACCTGCTATGTTAGTATACATATCACTTACCCCTCTTATGATTCCGTTTCTCTATTGTGTGTTCTGCTATAATATCAGGCATCATGATTACCACTGTGAGTTCTCTTGATTTTAAAGGACCTCACTGAATCTGAATATGAAAAAGACAGGTAAATCAAAGATTACAGAACAGATATTAGTAATAAATTGTGTGCTAGCAGGGCACACAGTCATTTATATGAGAAGAGAAACTCATAACTCAAGCTAAAGGGTAAGGAATGGTCTAAGGAAGCGTCTTAGAAAGGGGGAGTTTAGGGTTGGGAATGCAGTGGTAAAGGACTTGCTCAGCATGCAGGAAGTCCTGGGTTTGATATGCAGAAATGCAAGTTTCTGAAAAGAATGAAGAGGTGTAGTTTTAAAGATTAGCTATATACTGAATGAGAGAGAAGAAAGGGAGTCTGGTCATGGGTCATAGCATGTACAAAGCCATTACAAGAAAAGAAATGCTACATTCAGGGAATTGCAAATTGCTTGGTATGGCTGCAGTAGACTTTAATTAAAACCATTTGATGGTTTCTCATAGTTTCCAGAGTTCTGGTTAAACTATCCAGCATAGTTCACCGGGCCCTTCATACTCTGACTTTTCCTCCATAGTCTCACCTTCCATGTGTCACTCTGCATCATTCTGATGATGCCTATCTGCTGATAGTATCATCTTCTAGCATGTTATTCTATTATTAAAAGTTAAGGGAAGAACTCAGTGCATGTTAATGATGGAGATGTCAAGGCTAATTTCAGATAGAACTAAGTGATGTCAGCACTGGGAAAGGAGCTCACCAATGAAAAAAGACATGAGTCCAGGTTTAGATTTTGTGAGTCTGAATTATGAATATATTATCCAAATAGATTCCAGAAACCACTAATGGTGTGAGTTAATATTTCATCAAATAATCTTTGAATTGGTGGTCCATATTTCCTCTGAAAAACAGATGTTTGGTGTTATAATTCTCTTGGTGTAACCTGTTGTTTAAGTCCTAAGTTTGTACAAGATTGGCTAGAAAGCACAGAATGTGAGAAGACCAGTAAAATGAAAATAAAGTCTTAGGCAATATTGACAGTTACAAGGTGAGCAAAGGAAAATGAGAAGATAAGTAGAACTGAGAAGAAAGACTCAATGAACTAGGGATAAAAGCAGGAAACAGTACTTGGTGTACTGAAAACCAAGTGAAAAACAGAAACAACCACATAAGGCACAAATTAAGTTGTATCCATTGGCTTTGGCAACACATAGAAATGGCTAAAGATCTGAATGATAATAGAGTGATCAAAATATAATGTATACTTACTTGAAGGGTTAATGGAAGTAAAAATAAGTGAAGACTATTTTTAGAGATTTGTATGTAAAGAAAGAGACTGAAGGTATAGGAGAAAGACAGGTTTATAGGACAGGATATGTTTGATAGAGACTGAGACATATATCACAGGTGAAGAATATAGCTTTGGTCAGAAGGGTCAGTATTTTTCACAGAGATTGGGAAATAGAAAGAAAATTTGCATTTGTGGTCAAAGTGGGAAAAGGAGAAAATTGGAGGTGTGGGACCTTGATTTTCTCAGTGAAACAGGGAGCAGAGTCTAGAAAACAAAGTTATATCTAAGGAAAGAAATTGAAGGGAAGATTTGGAAGAATCACTGGCAGCAAATGGAAGAAAAATCAGAGAAAACTGTAATGAGACTTATAAGTTAGCAGAATATAAGATATTCATCAAAGAAAGACATTATAAGAATCACTCATGGGTCTGGGGATGTAGTGTAGCAGAAGAACATGTACTTGGCATGTTGTGAGAGTCTAGGTTTAATCCACAGCACCCCTCCAAAATTATTTAAAATTTTTGTTAGTCTAAAACCATGCTTTAATCATATAAAAGTTTGACATTAATATGTTTCACAAAATGTACCATATATGTTTGAGAAATCACTTATTTTCATCAGTGGTAACATGATTTAATCTAATCTCAATAGCAGTGAAAGATCTAGAGAAAATAGGTGGGCCCGAATGGTGTATTTTAGCATTTATGTGAACACAGACTTAGTAAGAAAATTTTACTGGGTTCTTTTTGAAGTGATCCCATCACAGGCACAATCAGATAATCACCTTGGATGCTACCTGGCATCATTTAATGATTACTAACATCATATTTTATCATTTACATTAAAATTCTGTTTCTATCTCAGTTATATTTAATAGCAGAGATTAGATTTCATTGTTGCCATGTTCTTATAATTCATAGTCTTATGCCTGGAAATAAACAAAGAAACAAAAAAGCTTCACAAATATTTGTAGACTGAAATAGTTTGTTAGTTTTTCAGAATGTTATAGGGTAGCGTTTTCCTTTGTGTTAACCAAAGTTAACTTCTTAGTAAGGAATTTACCAGTCATAACTGACCAAATTCAAACTGAGTGACTGAAATGAAAAAGAAAAAAGGAAATTTAGAGACTAGACTACTTGGCGAATTTAGATACAGAGGCTTTGGTTATGTAATGAAGCATATATGTGTTTTATTTGAAGCTCAGCTCTGCTTGCTTTGTCCTAGATTCAGACCAGAGTGTCCCCACATCAGACTATCACTAGGCAAATGTCATTCTCACAACTTCTGATTACTGTGAAAAGCACACACCTGTTTACCCAACACCTCCGGCAAAAGTTTGAGTAAGATTCTGATCGTCTTGATTTGAATCACCTGTCCATCCAGTAATGCTTGTCATCAGGGGACTTTGGGGTCACTGCTTGTCCCCTTAACTGCACTCATTCTGTAGTTCCAGGGATTTTTGATACTGCAAATGATGGGGTGCAGTAAACCGAGCACACTCACAGCCAGGAACTCCACAGTTCACTTGACTTACGTGTGATGCTAGGATATAACATTATATTCTTTTTTTTCTGACATTTTAATGGTAAATTTCACTTGCTGAATCTAGGCAACGCCTCGAGTAAGAATCCTATCTGGAGGAAGGTATTTACAAATTAACAATGCAGATCTAGAAGACACAGCAAATTATACCTGTGTTGCCAGCAACATTGCAGGAAAGACGACAAAAGAATTTTTTCTCACTGTAAATGGTAAGAAAAATCATTCATTGTTTCACAACCTAAATATTTAATCCCTGACATTCAAAGACATGAGTCTTTTTTTCTTTCATGATCATATGAAATGAGTCCTATGGACAGCCTATTTGAAAAAGAAAATATGTAGTACTTTTTAAAAACTGTATTGCAAACTAATTCAGTTTCAAAAATACATAATTATAGATACATTATTCCATCTTAGGGCATAATGTGCATATTCATTAGTTATTTAGCAGATCCAGATATTTTTCATCACTCAGGTCAGAGCCATTGAGGAAATCAATTACATTAAGTCCAGGTGACAATTTGCCCATCATTTAGTTCATCTTCATTGGGGGTCACTTGAGAATATACTGTGTATTTGTATAGTACTGTAATTTTCTTAAATACTACTGTACTAGTGTAATTTTCCCAAATACAATATCTAAATGTCAAAATTGCCAAAATTCAGGAAGGTGATTTAGTATCTTCTCCCAAACAGTCCCTCTGGACTTATGATATATGAAATTTTACAGGATTTTGGGCGACCTATACAACTAATACCTCTAATATTAACATTAAAATTCAGACTTTCTAGTCCCACATGCCCTTAGTGATTTATAAAGTACATGTTCTGTGACTTGCATAATTAAACACAGACGTGCTTTTCATTAAAACAGCCCACTCTCTGTTCTTTATTTAAAGTGAAGTTGTTCCAGTGTTAACATTCTCTGGCCATTATTTGGCCAAAGAGAAATAAGAGATATCATCTTTAGTTTGCATCAAAGTAGAGCTGATTTTTATTCAAGCGTCTCTCACATACGACCAGCTTTCATACACCCTATCAGGATTTTAAAAATCCTTCTTCCCATCTGCTTTTAATTTTTAAACATAGAATATCTTCAGTAAAATTTCAGGGATAAAAACCTCAATTCTATTTATACTAACCTAGATCAGTGTAGACACAGCTGTACATTTGACTCAACTCTTACCTTGTTTGACATCTTCAAGCTCTGTTATTCAGTATGGCTGACTTTTTGATTATATCTCTCTTGCAGTCCCCCCAAACATACAAGGAGGCCCTCAGAGTCTCATCATTCTCTTCAATAAGTCTATCACACTGGAATGCCTTGCGGAAGGTGTGCCGACCCCAAGGATAACATGGAGAAAGGACGGAGCTATTCTAGCTGGGAATCATGCAAGGTAACAGTTCAGGAAAAGGAGAAACAATGCTATTAGAATGAAAATATAAATCTTGATTTTTTTTTCCCAGTGCAATATTTTGGTCTTGTTGTATTCAGAATTAGCCTTTTCATCATGATATGAGAATCACAATTTATATTTTAAAAGCATAATTCCTAAAGATTATGTCTGCCTAATGATTATAATCCATTGGTGATCACAAACTTTAGCTGGCTATGGTTTCTCATGCCTGTAATCTCAGTACTCTGAGGAACTGAGACAGGGGGAATCACAAGTTCGAGCTCAGCCTGGGAAACTTATCTAGATCTTATTTCAAAATTTAAAAAAAAAATGTTAAAGGACTAGGGATATAGCTCAGCGTGAACCATGGGTTCAATTTCCAGTACCTTCCCAACCCGGCTTCCCCCCCCAAAAAACACACTCCCCTCTTAAAAACATTTGCATTTTATCCTTGTCTTTCTTCAAGAATATTGTGTGAATATTGGAGATATGTATCCTCTGAAATTGAATCAGATGACTTCACTTGTGATCTCTTTTGTAGACATTCCATCTTGGAAAATGGATTCCTTCATATTCAGTCAGTACGTGTGACTGACACTGGGCGATATTTGTGCATGGCTACTAATGTTGCTGGGACAGATCGTAAGCGAATAGATTTGCAGGTCCATGGTAAATATACACTTATAAGCAACACCTGATTTGGGTCAAATGCTCTTTGATACTTTAAACTAGTGAGCTCATAAAGACCTTATCACTGAAGGCTATTAAGCATATTAGATTGTATTATGAACAATTAGTAACCATATTTTCTCATCACTGTGGTTAATATCACAGTATAATTTATACTCATAGACCCTTGTTGTCTTCATAACTATGAGGAAAGTTACCAGAGACTAATTTTAGTTCTGCATGAATATTTCAAATGGCATACTGTGTGCTGAGGGTGTTTCTCTCTTATTTGATGGCACTGTTTTAGTTCCTCCCTCTATTGTTCCGGGTCCTACCAACATAACTGTAACAGTAAATGTCCAGACTACTCTAGCTTGTGAGGCTTCTGGAGTGCCAAAACCGACAATCAGCTGGAGAAAAAGTGGGCATCTTCTTAATGTGGACCAAAATCAGAATTCATACAGGTAAGGATAATGTATTTATTTTTAAATATATTCTAATTTCTATTGACACATTTTAGTTGTACATATTTGTGAGGTGCAGGGTGACATTTTAATACCTTTATACAATATGTGGTGATCAGATCAGGGGTAACTGGCAAATCTGTTACCTCTAATATATATCATTTCTTTGTGTTGGAAGCATTTAAAATCCTCTCTACTAACTATTTTGATATAATTAACAGTTGTCAACCTTTTCCTTCTATCCCACTGCTTTTCTGTGTACATTAACTATACTGTCTGCCTTGCCCTCCTTCACACCCTTTCCAGATTCTGGTAATCATTAGTCTGTTCTCTAATTCTGGGAAATAAACTTTTTAGCTTTCACATATAAATAAGAACATGCAGAATGTGTCGTTCCCTGTCTAACTTATTTCACTTAACAGAATACAGTAAAAATAATGTAATTGAAAAATCTCACCAACCATTTAGGAATATTCTTTTTAAAGAACCAACATTTAGATTCTATCAACAGGGGAAGTAAATAAAGAACAAAGACTCAGTTCATATGTATAAAATATGTTTGCTTAATGTGGAATTAGTTTTTCAACCTAAAGTTTTTTTGGAATTAGAAATGCAATTTTTCTATAGACAAACCCTATAGATGAATGTCAGTGAGATAGTCAGAATTAAGCTTCTATACTGCTTTATTTGTTGAGCACCTTTTGGATTTTAATAAATACAAAGGATAAAAGCATCATTTGTTATTTTAAAGAAACAAAATATTCTGTAAAAATAAAACTTTAGTTGTAGAATGAAAATCAAATTTCATTTTGTCTTTTTCTTTCTTGCATTCCTCCAGCTTTATTGCCGTGGCTCATGGTATCACAAACTGTGCTTCTTGAAAGTTAAACTTAAAATCATGAAGAATTTCTCATCAGTTCTTGTATATCAGTTGAGCTAAACGATAGTTTTCCTGTGAAAAAATTTGTCATGTTACTAAAACTGCTCTCGTGCATCTGCTTTGACAAAAATCAATTCTGATATACAAGGAAATATGAAACTAGGAAGGCTTCCATTAAAATGCTATCATCTTCTTGCCCTTTCAAATCAGTTTTTTTTATTAAACCTCATAAACATCTGAAGTGATCCAGATTGTTTTAGTTTTGAATTGGAGATTTAGAATTACTGATATAGATAAATAAATCAATATCCATCTATGTGAATATGTATACATAGTTGTATTTCTATATGGATATACACACTGTATATCTTGAGTATACTACACTTCTCCAAGACAGGCATCATATGTGAGGAGACATATGAAGTAGAGAAAGGAAGAAAGACTTTGATTACCTATTGTTAGAAATAATCAAATACCAGCCTGCAAAATTATTGTGAATTTTAAGGATAATTTATCTGAAACATTCCGAACAAAGTTAGGAATTCAAAAAGCAGAGTCAATCATCATTGCGCTCATTACACTGTATTTTTCCTAGGACAGCAAATTTGATCATAATATAGGCATTCAGCACATGTGAGATTTCCTCTTCAGGCAATCTTTCTAGCTAATTGCTTCCCATAAATATCAAATTTGAAATGCTTTGCCATCTAAGTGCAAACCTTGACACACAAAGTTTACATCAGTTGAACAATACTCATTTCAACATGAAGGACTTTCATTTCCCTTAATTAATAATGTGGTACCGTGATAAACTGGATAAATATATAAAAACTGACATATAGATTCTCACGCTTTGAAATCTCTCTTCTAGGCTCCTGTCTTCAGGTTCACTAGTAATCATCTCCCCTTCTGTGGATGACACTGCAACCTATGAGTGCACTGTGACAAATGATGCTGGAGAAGATAAGAGAACTCTGGATCTCACTGTCCAAGGTAGAACTAGCTGAACAAGTGGATAGAAAGTTACTATAATGTTATCACTTCATCATTCCACTACTTTACAAAAGCACTTCCTTTTCTATGAATCTAGCATTCACTTTTAGAGCAGAATGAAGAAGATATATAAAAAGACTTTGGACCCATAGTTTTATTTCTTTTTGTTGTTATTGTTGTTTTAGTTCCACCCACCATAGCCGATGAGCCTACAGACTTACTAGTAACCAAGCAGGCCCCAGCAGTAATCACTTGCATGGCTTCAGGAGTTCCATTTCCTTCAATTCACTGGACCAAAAACGGCATACGACTACTTCCTAGAGGAGATGGCTATCGAATTCTGTCCTCTGGTAAGAACAAGTAGTGATTTTACATCTACTAATTGGATTACTTACTAATTGTTGGCCTCATGTGTATTTTTGTTGTACCAAAATAAAAGAATGAAATACGCATTCTTGTACTCCTAAATATAAACATCTGGGAAAAAAATATGTCTAGAGTAGGAAGATGAACTGGAGGTAGGGGGAGGGTAGGGGATGAAAAAAAGAGAGAAAAAAGAATTAAGAGGTGATTGTGTACATGAACCAACTCGCTATTATAAATGTAAATAATATTAAATACTGCAAACATGTGCTAATTAAAATAAATAAATTAATTAATTAATTAAAAAAGAAGTCTGAAAATAAAATAACAAGTAATGTCTATAATTGATCTGAATATAATAAGAATAATTATTAGTATGTCTGTGCATATATTGTAAACCTTAGGTTTAGTAAATTCTCTCTTCGTGAGTGAATCACGTTTTTTCCAGTGGCCAAATGAAATTTTTATTTAAAGAACATTCAGTACCTAAGACAGGCTATATACTCTACCAAATTTCTGAGATGATAAAACTAAGACAGGGATCTTGCTTTCAGAATTTTTATTGGTCAGTAGGAAAGGCTAGGTGCTATGCACAATAACCAACAATTTTTAACAGAGATAATAACCATCATGTATACAACTTATAAGACTGAGGAGAAAAAATAATCCACTCAAATGAAAATGTGATGCACATTTGTGTTTCTGAAAAGTTACCCTGCACCATGAAGATGCACTAGAGATAAACTAAAGTAGCAGCTAATATTCTGAGACTTCATAAATATGTGCATACTATTCTAAGAGAAGTTGTGTATTTGTTTAATAGAAGAGAAATAATGGAAGATTTGTTGCCAGGATGCAACTTCACGTTTAAGGCAAAATATTGTGACCATCTCAGAAATTTGTACATATTGGCAATGGTGCAAATCTTATAATGTATACCAACTACCTCCCAGCATAATCACAAAATATCATGCTAAGAAAACGGTTTAGGACTTTTTCAAAATGTTAACCAGAATTATCATACACAACAACTGCATTCCTAGTGTCTATTCAGGAAATTTGAAAACATGTCTACATACAGACTTGTATGCAGGTGTTCATACAGCATCATTCACAACATCCAAAAAGTAGAACATTTCATTGTGTTGTGCACTTCAATGGATCGCTTACGGTATGTAAATTATGCCTCAGTAAAGATGTTAGTAATTTTTTAAAAACTGTGCTGGGCATTCTGTGATACAAGTACAGATGTAAGACCAGGACCGCTATGCTTGGTGTGGAGAACACAAAAGGGGAGAGATATAATTTGCTGAATAAAAAAGGATGCACTGTACATTAAAACTTGTTTTCTATTTAGGAGCAATTGAAATATTTGCCACCCAATTAAATCATGCAGGACGATATACTTGTGTTGTTAGGAATGAAGCTGGTTCTGCACACAGACATGTGACCCTTTATGTCCAAGGTATGGATGGTTATTTACTCATTAAAAGCTTGCTGGGTGGGCTGGGGGAATAGCCTGGTGACAAAGTGCTTGCCTGGCACGTACAAAGCCCTAGCTTTGCTCCCCAGTACCAAAGAGGGCAAAAAACTTGCTGGGTTTGGAGTTTGTGTTTATTCGTTTGTCAGAGTATTAAAAAGGCATGTTTATTCTTGAAAGTACTGTGGATAGCTATAAGTCATAGAACCATACTAATATTTTGGGATGTGAAAATCTGGAAAGTATTTTTCAAGAGACTAAAAAAGCAGAGATGGCAAACTACACAAAACAACCCCAGAATTGTATTTCTTCTTGAATGCTTATTATTTATTCACACTTCTAGTCTTCCAATGGAATTCTTCTAATGCAAGCACTATCATAGCAAAACAAATAATATAATGTAGCCAATATTAACTCTTTCTTGGATAACCAAATCATTAACTGTGGTAATACAGATCTGGGCATAGTTAACTCATCACTCATCACTACAGTAGGCATTTCCACCATTGACAAGTGCTTGTTCTTTTGATTGACTGGTTTTACAGAGCCTCCTGTTATTCAGCCCCAGCCAAGTGAACTAGAGGTCATTCTAAATAATCCCATTTTATTACCATGTGAAGCAACAGGGACACCGAGTCCTTTCATTTCTTGGCAAAAAGAAGGCATCAATGTCATCACTTCAGGTACCTACCACTTTCTGTCATGAAAATCATGGCATACTCAGTACTTTACAATTCAGAAAGCAGAATGACTTTTTAAACAAAAAGTAAAAATTGTTTTTATTCTGCTTTTGTAACTATGATGCAGGCAAAAGCCATGCAGCTCTTCCCAGTGGCAGCTTACAGATCTCCAGAGCTGTCCGTGAGGATGCTGGCACTTACATGTGTGTGGCTCAGAACTCAGCTGGCACTGCCTTGGGCAAAATCAAGCTAAACGTCCAAGGTACCTAAATTGTTCATCTCTGTATCTAAGATGTTTGTACCAATGTATACTAAATATTCACCTGTCTAAAATGACTATGCTTCCTTTCACTTACAGTTTTCAGCATTATTAGTTTGTTTTATCCTTTTTATTTTTCTACTACTTTATGAAAAAATAAAGTTAACATATTTTATTTTCTCACATTTTTTGTGTAAGAAAACTGAAGAATCCACAGTATATTTAACTTCTATGAAACTCTGCTTGTTACCATAGTCACTTCCTTAACTATCGTTTTGTTTCAACAGTTTTAGTTACCCACCATCAAAAACGGTCCATAAATATTGTATGTAAAACTCTTGAGCAACTCATAAATTTTATATTCTACACTGTTCTGAGTAGTATAAAAATCTCACCGGATGCGAATCAACTCTTGGTCCAGCAAATCCATGCTGTATACTTGACTTGCCTGTTAGTCATTAGTAGATTTCTCAGCTATTAAATCCACAGTCCAGTATTACACTGCTCATATTCATGTAACCCTGATTTTACTCAGTGATGCCCAAAAGTACAAAAGTAGTGATGCTGCAATTCAGATAGGCCAAAGCAAAGCACTTTGGGCTTTTCTCTTGTGGAGAAGTAAAATGCCAAAAGAACAACATGACATTTTAAATATATGATAGAGACTGCATTCACTAATTTTTCATACAGTGTATCATTTTAATTCCTCTATTTTATTATTAATCTATTTCTGTGCCTAATTTATAAAGTAAACTTTTTTATAGGGAAAAATACGTATGCATAGAGAAAAACATGTGATATATAAGAGCCAGTACTAACCTCAGCTTCAGAGCCCACTAGTGGACTTGCAATATCTCCTGTGCATAAGATGGGACAATTGTACTCTGTTTTATTGTACCACAAATTTAGATGGCTTGAAAAACTCTTCTCCCTATAATGCTACTGTAGATACACTGATTATAATATCAGCATTCTAAAAAATTGAAGTTAAAACAATTTGATGGAAACAATATTCTTAATACAAAGCAAGGATATTTTGTATTTTTACATTAGTTGATATTTCCTTAATGTAATTTCCATATCTTGTATTCACTATCTTTGTGAATAAGGAGTGACTGGGAAATAGTTTTCAAGCTACTGAGTTTGAATTAGTTAGTTTTGAATTTCCTTATAGTATGATTTTTCCTATGGTGAGTTAATGAATTTGATTCATCAATGAATTAATATGAACCATTGATGAATTAATGTGACTCATTCAATCTAATTTATTTCTATTCTTTAATATGTATTCAACATCAATAACTGAAAAGACACTGAGCATTACAGGTATGTTCTTCCTCTGGGGGTATTTATATTCTAATGGAGAAGGGAAAATAAACCAACTAAATGAAACGATGATAAATTCTGACCTAGGCTATTCAGTGGTAAAGCAAGAGACAGAGACAGTGAATAATGGAGTTACCTAGAGACATTTTAGATTAGTGGTTAGTACAAGTTTCTCTGAGCCATGAGGGTAAGACCTAGGTTGGCATAGTGTTCTTAGGAGGGATGACAGCATGTGCAGTGTCTCCCAGGCAGTAGAGACTGAGAACAGAGAGCCTGTTCTCAGTGGTGAGCTATAGGAAAGCAGGCAGAACATGAAAGGGATTTAGACCGCAGACAAGGCTGGTACATGGAGGTCCCAGAGTACCACAGTGAAGTTAGATTTCATTCTCTGTTTCGCTGGTGTCCTTTTTATGGGTTTAGCCAGGATTCTGGTTTGATTTTAGGAAGACCTGTTTAACTGCTCTATAGATGACAATTTAGGGAGAGGACAAAACTCTAACTAGAAGAATGTTCAAAGTTGTCTAAGCAGGGTGTCATGGCCCTGGAGAGGAAATGGGTGTGAATTGTAAGAGTGATGAAAAATGGATTAATGGAAGATATTATTGGAGGTATAATGACCAGGATTGCCTATGAATTGGACGGTTAGAAAAAGAGAAGACTTAATGATGTTTCCTGCACCTTGGGTCTGATCTGAAGAGTGGATGGTAGTGCCATGAGGATGTGCAAGAAGAACTGATATTTGAGGAAGGAAGTCATGGGTTATGTTTAATCATGTGAACTGTAGGAAACTATTGGAAATCCTGATGATATCAGGTAGAGAGTTCAGTATGTATTGGAGCCCATGAGAGATGTACTGTATATGATAATTTGAAAGTAGTTAGTGTTAAATTCAGGATACCGTATGAGATAATCTGGGAAAATTGGATGCAGGCAGAAAAGATTTCTAAGGACAAGGTACTAGAACAGTGCGTTGGATAGTAGTGTGATAAAGGACACAGAAAAGAATACAATGCAGGAGATGTCAGAAAGAAAATAGGCTAGAAGATAATAGTGTTTCAATTCTGTTGAATGCAGTTGAGTCAAATAAGATTAAGACTCAAAAAGTATCCACTGGTTTCACCAGTACAGAGGTAATACAAAAGAATGGTTTCAGAGTTGAGTTTTTTCTTCATTAAATGATTCAAAGTATCGTTATAAAAACAATTATGAAACGGAGATAAAAATGTTAAACAATGAAAGATACTTAAACATTCCAAAAGCAACCAGAGATAATTACATGCTCTAGGGGCATGAAAAATTCTGTATAGACTTTCTCCTTCACACATGCAGTATGTAATGATAACCATAAATTAAACCAAATAATTTAATTTTAGTTATTATAAATAATCTTGGGCCAGGAATCTAGCTCAGTGTCCTAAACACCTGCCTGACAAGTGTGAGGTCTTGAGTTCAATCCCTGGTGCCGCAAAAAAAAAAAAAAATCTTAGTGTGAGTATTCATAATCATTCCATATGTCCTTTTTCTGAGGCACTAAGAATGAAATCCAAGGCCTTGTGCATGATACCCAAATGTCCTAGTCATTTCCTCATTGCTGATAAAATACCCAGCACCACAATTTAACAGAATAGAGGTTTATTTTGGCTCATGGTTTTTAGAGGAGTCAGTCCAGAGTCACCTGGACTGGCATAGTCTAGCAGGTGGAAAGACATAGTGGAAGGACCTAGAGGAGGAAAGCTGCTCAAGTCATGGCAGCTAGGAAGCAGAGAGCAAAGAAAGGGTTTATACCCTTTCAAGTCACTACCTCCAATCTGCTTCTTCTGAAAAGACTCACTCCTAACAGCATATTCAGCCCTCAGCTCTTCAGTGGGTTAATCTATAACAGCAGTCACTTTACCACAGAGCTGTATTAGCATTCTTAATATGTCTTTTTAGGGTGAACGTTTTAAGACTTCAAAGAATGTCCAGCCCAATGCCTAAGCAGTGATCAGCCTATCATTATCACTGGGAAAAGAAATTCTTATTATAGTCTTTCCGTAGGTTTCTAAAGTGAGAAAAGTTTTACTTATATGATTACTTCCATGATCCATGCATTTAGCCAGCTGCTCATTTATCAAAATAATTTTCCCCCCCACCAGGGATTGAACTCATGACCTTGCACTTGCAGGCACTTACACCACTGAGCTAAATCCCCAGCCTGAAATAATTCTTTATAAAATATTACCACTGAGTATGAGATATGATGCTGAGTCCAGTAAGAAGTGCATGGACAGGAGCATCTTTGGGCAGTAGAATATTTTCCAAGCCACCGGCTATCACATGACTCATATATGTGAGTTAATACAGCTTAAATATTCTACATATGTAAACTTTCATAAATATATATTATCTCATTACTTAAAACTGATTATTGATTAGCTTTGTTTGTTCATTTATAGAGATTAATTTTCTAATTTTCAGTGAATTTTAATGTCCAAAACAAAACAAACTATTAGGAATCCTTTATCAGTGATGTGCTAACCTCAGGATTTTGTTTCTTATTGATGTTACTTCCTTTTGCTGGAGTAGTGCTGTAGTATGTAATTTTACCCTTGTGCTTTAAAAATGAGGTTTGATCTTTCTATCTTTTAGTTCCTCCAGTCATCAGCACTCATCCAAAGGAATACATCATTGCTGTGGATAAGCCCATTATGTTGGCCTGTGAGGCAGACGGCCTCCCACCACCAGACATTACATGGCATAAAGATGGGCATGTGATTCTGGAATCCATCCGGCAGCGCATCCTCAACTCTGGGGCTCTGCAGATAGCATTTGCTCAGCCTGATGACACTGGCAGGTACACATGCATGGCAGCTAATGTGGCAGGATCCAGCAGCGTAAGCGCCAAACTCATTGTTCATGGTGAGTTACTTAATATGAATTATTTTAGTCTCCTGCATTACCATGGCAAAGTGAAAAGACCATGAAAAGCAAACATGATGGATATCAAATCACATAAAATCAGTAATCCAGGGCTAGGAGTATAGCTCATTGATAGAGCACTTGCCTAGCATGAGTGAGCCCTACGTTCAGTTACTGTTTGCAAAACACACACACAGGCACATAAAACCAGTTATCCAAAGTGTGTGTATGGGGGGGGTACAGAGTCTTTGCTCTTCACAACTGTTTTCTTAGCCTGTGTTTACTTCTGTGTGCATGTATGCATGTATAAGAAAATTATATTAATATTTCCAGGGAAATTAATATGTTGTCACTAACTCCCTAACATTGTGATTTTTGGGATCTGTCCTCAGATTATGAGAATTTCACTTATGTTGTGACTCTTCTGCCTTACTTCTTGAAGATTCAAGTCATTTTGACTCCAAATTAATCACCATTGGTCCTATGTTATAAATGCAGTTTGAACCTAATAGGAATTGAAGATCTAGTTGATTCATTACTTTAAAGTAGCAAATTTATCTGTATTTCTTTGTAACAGAAAATTATCCATTTTTCTTTTGTATTAAAACAACTAGCAAAATATCTAAAAATCAGCATTGAGATATTTTAGTGACTCTTTTAAGCCTAAAGATAGAAGCTCTATTAATATCAGTGTTATGAGACAATGGCAACTGTTCCACTCACTATTTACAGGATTACTCTTATTTTAATGAGTCGTTTTTGCTCTTTTTTTTTCAAAAACTTATGAAAGTTATTTTTCAAGTGCATTTGAATTTACTAGACTTGCATAGGTAGAGTAATAATTTCAAATGAAATCTTTTTTAATTGAATAGATTTATAATATAGTCAAAATTTAAAATCTTCACTTAAGAATTTTCCAAATACTTTTTCTACTTTCAGTTTATATAACTGAACCAATCAATATAAATTACCCCTTTACCTTCAAATAAATAATAATTTCAAGTATTTATAGAAAATTTATAAAGGTTTACCATGTACTGAGTAACAAGGAAATTATTAATAATTCTTAAAAATACAGAGCATAATTCCTGCCCACAATGCAATAAAACTAGAAATTCGTAATGAATTTATTGCCAAAACACCAACTCTAAGCTACTTAAAAAAAAAGACTCTTCCAGCTAACAAGGGTCAAAGTATATGTTTTTATTCTTAGATTATTTATAAAATGATAAAAAGGGCACTATATAAAAAAATAGTATGTTACCAAAGCTAAAATCCACTATAAAGTCATAGCCTTAAGTATTTCTTTTTTATTTTGAAAATGTATTTATGCTATATCTCTGTAATCCCTAGCAAAAGAGAAATAACCTCAAGAAAACTATAAAAACAGGAGACAGTCAAAGTGCAGCATGAACTAATAAAAAATAAATTATATTTATAATTGCACTGTTCAGCAAAAGATATTTGTCTTTTCCAAATTATCTAAAATGTTCATGCATATCCTCATTCATCTAATGTTTGTGTATTTACTCATATAGTCATAGAACAAGTAAGGAGGAAAAACTAAAGTTTATACAACAATTTTATTTTTGCTGAGACCAACTATTGCCTTGTTACTTTACAAACATCATAAGATTGGTCCATTTCTCACTAATATGTTTGAATAATTCCAAAATTAGAGGTTTTAGGAAGGTAGAATACATTTTCTGTTTGCTTCAAGAATACTTGATACATTTTAGTCTTTCCTTTACCAGAAAATATCTTATTTCTAAGTCCACTGAAGTGTTTCCCAGTCATTATTGTATTCAACTCATTTCCATATTACCTAATTTAAAGTGAGGGGAAAAATGACTCATAGGAAGTACTTAGTATTAAAATGTTTGGAGTCATGAAATCACTAGAAAAATTTCTTCTGGGACAATATAAAAAGTTAATTAAATATCTACTTTTACTTGTGTTTGTTGTGACATGTAACACTGCAATAATTATTTTCTCTTGCAATTTGTGACATTAAATATAGGGTGAATGCTTTGTGGTATTTTATAGTAACTATCATTAGTTCATTCTCTCAGTAATGTGAGATAAATCCAGGATTTATATAACCATATAAATGGTTTTGGTTTTCATTGGTTGCTTGATTGGTTGTGGAAAAGTCTAAAAGCCAAATAAAATCTAAGCATTGAAAATATTTCCTGCTTTTATAGTAAATAAGTCAATATGTAATAATATTTTTTGTATTTATAGCAAAATTATCCTCAAAAGAGCCTTTTCTGTGTTAATCTTCAATGTAAATAAAGTCATTGTTGAGCTCAACTTCCTCGAAGGCTGACTATCCTTTTTAAACTCTTCATAGTACCACCCAGGATCCGAAGCACTGAAGCTCATTATACAGTCAATGAGAACTCACAAGCCGTTATCCCATGTGTGGCTGAAGGATTCCCCACACCAGCCATTAACTGGAAGAAAAACAATATTCCTTTAACAAACTTGTTAAGAAAATACACTGTACAGCCATATGGAGAACTCGTTTTAGAAAATGTTGTGGTAAGTTGAATAAACATGAATACATACCTTAAGCTATTAATTTAACTTCTTACTTTTAGTAACTTAGCTTGGAAATGTATTCTTTACTAATGAAAGAAAACAGCTGGGCAGAATGGTGCATATCTGTAATCCTTCTGAAAGGCTGAGGCACAAGGATGAAAATGTTAGGCCCAATCTAGGCAAATTAGCAAGACCCTGTTTCAAAATAAAAACAAATTTTAAAAAGGCCTGGAGACGTAGCTTAGTGCTAAGGCCCTGGATTCACTCACCAGAGAGAGGGGGTTGAGGAGAATCTCATAAATTCACGTCACAAGATTAATTGTACAGAGATTTTTATTTTATGTCCCTGGAATGAGAATAGCATTTATTGGATAGTAGGAACTCATAAATGGCCTCTTTCTAAAATTGTTTTATTTCTGTGGAATCCATTTCTATCAAAATAAAATTCTAATTGTCTTGGGTATATTTTGTGTTTGTACCCATGTATGATTTTAAAAAGACTATGTGAGAATATGTGAGGTAAAATACAAAAAAAATTAGTGTTTTTCTCATTTCATGTTTTTAAATAACCCTTTAACCAAAATCTTGATTTGAAAACTAAAATTTTAGGTCCCTCTGCAAACAGAATTTTACAGTTTTTTCAGTGGTAGTTTTCTAGATCTGTAGAAAAATAGCTCTGTCAGTTTTTCAGTAGTGAACTATTTGAAGAGAAAGCTACATATAGATGCACGTACACGTCTTTTTCAAAATCGTGTGGTTTGAGAATATCAACATTTGACGGTGTTGGTGCCTTGGTCGTGAACTTCATTCATTCCACTATGCTGAGGAAGATGCTGGGATTGTGTTTGTGCAGATGGCCACGATCCTGTTCATCACCCTATGCAAGTTCACAAACAAAAGCAAACTTTTGCCAAACACTTCTGTTCAGAACTGAATTGTTCACAAACGAACGCCTTTGTGAAATGAGGTATTCCTCTACTAGACCTGTTTATGAATCAGTTTCATCCACTGAATGTAACATGTTGGTTTTTGTGATCCTTCAAAATGCCTAAATGTTACTTTGAAAGTTGATTGGGATTAAATTTGAACAGATTACAGTGATGAAATGAACCATCCTCACTTTAGAGTGTATTCTCAACCAGTTAGCAGGACCTTGGGATTATCAGTTACACAGCTGGTGACAGACCATGTCCTAATGCAGTCAGTTCTGCCACCAAACATTGTATTTATTTAAATCTACACTTGTACCAATTATAAGATGCACTGGAATTTTATATAATACTAAGAAAGAAGTGATACAACCAAATGCTATAGGAGAGCATCAGTGTTTAAGTTGTATCTCAGTTTCAGAGAGATTAAAAGCTTAAAAATGTGAACTTTATCACTGATAAAATAAAGATAAATCTTTGTTTTTGTTTATTTGTTTAAACTGCTGATGATCTCCAGTGGGCGTTGCCTCATATCCAGGAATGTTGGATGTGGCCCCTCAGTAACTCTTCTAGACCTCAACAAATTGAATGAGGAAAAAAATGTTTTAGTTTTAGAGACAATGGCCCAGGTACATTGAAAGAGTACCAAGAATAAGGAATCTTATATATGAGAGACATAAATAATACGTAGAGTTCTATTTTTGAGTAGTATTTGTGTTTCAGATTTTTAAATTAATTTGAATAAAAACCTTGATTTTTAATTTGAGTTGTGACTTGGGAATTTAAGAACAGTTAAGTGGTTTGGAGGTGGGAAGAGCTTTCTAAGTGGTACAACTTATTCTTCTTTGCCTTTTTGAAAAAATATACTGTACACCAAATGCCTATAGTGAATGATTGTAAATTTTTGCTGTACTTCCAATTCTTTGCTGCTTCAGTACAAAAAAAATTCTTCCATTTTTAAAAAGAGAAAAGAGTCTAATATGTCCCTTAGTACATCCAAAATCATTCAGTCATCAACTGAACATTTTTATTGAGCACCTCCTTTGTGATCCACATTGATTTAGGCAATGAGATACACTAGAGAGAAAAAATATAAAAGATCCTTACCCTTACAGAGTTTATTTCTTGATGAAAAAGATAGGTGATAAAATATAATAATACTAAACATTGTATGCAATAAGTTAGAAAAAAAGTGGTATGAAAAAAATAAGATTGAGCCAGGCACAGTGGCCTTACTTGTAATCCCAGTAATTGGGAGGCTGAGTCAAAAGGATCACTGCAAGTCTGAGGCCAACCTGGGCTACATAGTGAGTTCAAGGCCATCCTGAACTACATAGCAACACATTGTCTCTAAAAAACAAAAATAAAAACTAAAGAGTGCGTGAAGTATGTCAGGAGTTGGAGCCATGCAGGTTACAAGTTTTAAATAAGAATTTTATAGTAAGCACCTATTGGGAAGGTGAAGTTTGAGCAAAATGTGAAGGAAGGAAGTTAGCCAAGCCAGTACTGGGGGATGGAGTTTACCAGGTGGAGAACATAGGTATAGCAAAGAATTTAAGATGGGAACATACCTGATGTATCTGAAAGATAGGGGGTCAATGCAAGTAAAGAAGGAGAGTGAAAGAGAAATTAGATGGAAAAATTGAGGTCAGCTGATGTAGGTACTTGTAAGTCATTGGAATGATTTTACCTTTTACTCTTAATAGAAGTCAGAATCCATTGCAGATTTTGAGAAAGAGGGGTGTGATATTACTTGCCTTATTTAGCTGAATGATTGAATGAGCTGTTGTGACAAGCATAAATGATAGAGAAGCAGGGGGCCCTGTTGGGAGGACAGACTGGAGGCAGATGAGAACTAATAGAACTCAGCATTTTAGCAGAGGAGTAAGAAGTGTTAGAATTCTGAAAATTAAAGATCTGAGCCACCTGGGAGATGAAATAGCTGTCAGCAAGGGGGTGAAGGGTACGGGTGGCACCAGAAAGGGGAAGAGAAATCGGGACTTCCAGTCCAAAACTGAACTCTCAGTTTCATTGTCCCTTCCCATGCTACCTGTAGTCTTCAAATGACTGTCATGTGTCCAAACACGCAGCTGGGACAAGAAGTTCAATAGAACTGAAGTTTGGGAAGTAAGATCTGTGATGATATAGTGTAGTTATCTGCATATGGATGATGTTTAAAGCCATGCCACTGGATGAGACCATCAAGGAAGTGAGCACAGACAGAGAAGGCGAGAGGACCAATGACTGTGCCCTCTCGCATTATACCATTAGACATTAATACTGAGGGGAAGCCCGCGTCAGAGGATGGAGAAGGAGCGAACAGTGAAGTAGTTTGGAAACTAGGAGAGCAGCATGGTGTCCTGGAAGGCAAGTGAAGACAACAGTTTGAAGACAAAGAAATCACATCAAATAAAATGGGAATCCAATAAAATGGGTGATGAAAACTGGCCGATAGACTGAACAAGTGAAACAGCACACTTGTAGTTAATACTGACTCTTGCTGTTTCCTCTGGTGATTGTGATGATCATGGGTGCCACATGACCCAAAGAGTCAGCCAACTATGCTATGAAGATGTGATTAGCCTTTGGGATTATTTGTTGAGAGCACCAATTCACTTAATGCTTAGTAAAGTATAGAATCTGAAGTTTTCTGAAGTCATAATGCTCTAAAATGCTTGCTATATTTCTGTAAGATATGGGCTTATATTTAAATTCCTGTACATTTTAAATTATGTAATGTAGATGCTAACCTGATGGCTTAGACTGAAAGATGGAAAGTCCAATTACCTTTAGATAAGAGTGCTTCTTTGGGAAACAAGTTCTCCAATTTTGTTTTATGTAACATGACACGACATAATAAAATCTTTATCACTGTGACTTTTTTTGTGTTTTAGTTGGAGGATTCTGGCACCTATACCTGTGTTGCTAACAATGCTGCAGGTGAAGACACTCACACCATCAGCCTGACTGTAAATGTTCTCCCCACTTTTACTGAACTTCCTGGAGATGTGTCATTAAATAAAGGAGAACAGTTACGATTGAGCTGTAAAGCAACTGGCATTCCTTTGCCCAAACTAACATGGACCTTCAATAACAATATTATTCCAGGTTGGTAATTTAATTCTTAATAAATGAATAAATGTACCCAGACTATAGCTGTAGGAAATGATTGAGAAGTTACAAACGAAAAGTTGATTGCTTTAAATTCTGTATGATGTATGCTTCTGCTTAGATTTTACCCTCTACCCATATGTACATATATGCACTGTTCATCCTTTTGAAAGAATTTTTAATCACAAAACCATATGTTACATCTTATAAGTAGATATTTTAGCTTAAAAATAATCCCTCTCCCCATGAAAAGACAATAGTGTACATATAGGCTGTATTTAGCTTATACTAGACCCCCTTCATCACTGATAAATGATTTAAATGGTAGTGTTGGAGGCCTGATTATTTATCTAATTTTATAGATAAAACCTGCTTCTGTTTATGTGAATCAACCTCTGTTGTAATATAGATCAGTCGATGTAGGAAATTTGTGGGCACTATGTATTAAAATAGGGTCTTGGACCCAGGAGCATTCTCTTCTGGGAGGACAAGTATCTACTTATTTTCTAGGCTTTGACATCAACATAAAGACTCGGTCAGTAATGAGTTGTTGTTTCCCAAATCTGAGTTCTGAAGCACTGTACCATTATCACTTACTAAATGTCTTTCTAAAAAAACTAGAAATAAGCTTAGATTTCTTTCTATCATAAAGATTCATGTCAATGGTTGGAATTTATTAGCTATACCATCTTAGTAATATAGTACACTTTGCTAAAGAAAACAAACTCTAAAAGATCTATTCAGTATTATTTTATGAAGGTAGAGTACTAATTTAGCTATTTAATCTTTTATTTTTTTTTTATTTTTTATTTTTTTGCGGCACCGGGGATCAAATCACAACCTTGTGCTTGCCAGGCAGGCGCTTAGGCTGTTGAGCTAGATCCCAGCCGCTATTTAATCTTTTAAAGTTCAATTTTCTACTTAATATTCAACAGTGTAAAATTTGAAAAAATAAGTAGGGAAGGCACACAGAGTAAACATAATATAATTTGATACTTATTCCTGGCTTTAATTAGAATCTTATTTAGCATTAATTGTTTTAAAATTAACATATTTGCCTTATATTCTCTTCCAAGTGGCTTTGTAAATATTTATCATTACCATTTATGATTTATAAGGAAGTTTAAATTATTACAAGTTTGATCATGTTGTCATTATTACCTAACTAACACATATCTTCATGATTTTCCCCCTGCTATGCCAAGTCGATTGAATTATAATGGCACAAGTTTTCGTGTTATTGATGTAAATTATTTGGGAGGAAAAGTGGTGAGATAAATGAAATGGAAAATGTTGTATTTCTGAATGAAAGATTTTTGAAACCCAGAGAGCCAGCTTTAAACTACATGTTGAGATGAAAGGCGTACTGTAATCTAAACTAAGTTGTAAAAGATGTTTGTTTTTGTTCTCATTTCCTGTTCCTCCGGTGCTTTCTGTTCTTCAAACAAGTGTCTGTAAATATAGTAAATAACTCAGTGAAAGCAATCGGTGGAAAAGGCTCTCTTATCCAAAGTCATGATGCGATCCCTTTGGTTCAGTTGCTGACCAACTCATAAATCTAACCTGCAAAACATTAAGCCATCGTGAAACTTTTCCTAAGTTACTAAGAGGCATTTGTGTTGTTTCCTAACTTGTTTTCCTCAGCCCACTTTGACAGTGTCAACGGACACAGTGAACTTGTTATTGAAAAAGTGTCCAAAGAGGATTCAGGTACTTATGTGTGCACCGCAGAGAACAGCGTTGGTTTTGTGAAGGCAATTGGATTTGTTTATGTGAAAGGTAGGTAAAAGTGCTCTATTTTAAATTTGTAATTTGCTTAATGAATGGTGTGTGTTTTGTTTGCTTATTACGCTGTAATACCATATAATTTCAGTTCATTAATCCATTTAGTTCGTTTTCAGAGATGTACAAATTCATGAGAAAAAATTATATGCATTCAACTCAAAAGTTTGAACAAAGTAATGAGATAATTTCACACAGAATGAAATCATCCCTTCACAATACTGAAATTGACAATAGTGATTTAGCATGAACAATTTGACTCTAAAAAGTGAATAAAGTTTTGGTTTTTTCTCTTTGTTTTTGGTTTTTCAGTACTGGAGAGTGAAGCTAGGGCCTTCTCAATGAACCATATCCCCGGCACTTCATTTAGTAGGGTTTGTTTGTTTGTTTGTTTTTTGAGACAGGGTCTTGTCAAATTATCCAGGCTGGGCTTTACCTTGTTATCCTCCTGCCTCAGCTTTCCAGGAAAATTCCTGAAGTTATAAAGTAACTATGTCCCCCTTTTTACTCAATTATCTTTCTAAATTGTTAGCAAAAAACACAACCAAATGATCGGTATTGATTTTTACCTCATCCGTCTCTTACTTTCCAGAACCTCCAATCTTCAAAGGGGATTACCCTTCTAATTGGATCGAACCACTTGGTGGTAACGCAATCTTGAATTGTGAGGTAAAGGGAGACCCTGCCCCAACCATCCAGTGGAGCAGAAAGGGGGTGGATATTGAAATTAGCCACAGAATCAGACAGTTGGGCAACGGATCCCTGGCCATCTATGGCACCGTGGTAAGTCACGTGGAGTTGATGCACACTTCACCTGCCACATCCTGTACACATGCTGCGGATGAGAAAAGTCTCCCTTGTGTTTCCATTTAACTCACGAAATCTGAATCAAGTACTTTTTTTCTGGATTTTCAACTTCAAATTTTTAAATTTCTTTTTAAATGATACATAAAAACATAAAATTATGCACATTAGTGAAATATTATGAAATGTTTCTATACAAGCATATATTGTAAAATGTTTACATGGGGTCAAACATATCTATCTCTTCAAATACTTATTTCTTGATGGTGAAAACATTCCAAACCTTTCTTCTATTGGAAATGTACAGTACCTTACCATTATCATGCACATTCTGCTGTGCAGTAACACAGCAGAATTCCTCCCTCTGTCTAACTCTAACTCAGTACCTATTGAACTTCTCCCATCTTTGCCTGGTCCTGCTTCCCCCAGCCTCTGATAATCACCCTTCTACTCTCAATTTCTAGGATCAAACTTCTTCTATTCTACACATGAATGAGATCATGCAATACTTGTTGCTATGCCTGTCTCACTTTACTTTAGAGAATGATCTCCAGTTCCACCCCCGTTGTCACAAATGACAAATGCCACCCTTTCTATGGCTGAATGACATTCCACTGTGAAAATACTACGTTTGCTTTATCCATTCATCAACTAAAAGAATGGAGAGAACAGCTGAAATTGATATATTTGACACTTTAAAACTAAGTATTATTTTGTTGCTTTACTCGCAGTCTTTGACCTGTTATTTAACATTAGGCAATAGCTTCCTCAACTCTCTTTTAACAAATCGAAATTTAAGAATTAAAAACACAGTAATAAATAAATTATGGGACACATTTTAACAGTAAATGGATGGCCGTAAGCTTTCTCAAGTCTTCAGTAATTCAGAAAATGAGTGATGTTTTGAGTTATTCTAATTTTGAGGTCAAGTGACATAAAAATTAGATAGTTCCTGTAACATTTCTTAAACTAGAATACTTACTGTTAATTCACCTTTGGTACACCCTATCAAGTGTATTCATTATTTAGTTAGTTGAAATAATAATTAAAATATGTTGCTTAATTACCTAATCCAATGGGCCAGTCTTAGACTTTTATTCTTGATTTTGCTTCAGTGTTACATGTCGCTGATTGTTGCTTCAATTTTGAAACTATTTCTAGTTTTAATTATTTTCACTAATAAATCTCAGACTTCTTCATTACTACTTTTCTCCTTTTGCTCTAAACTATTTTATTTCTGAAGCTCATGGTACTGTTTCCGATACCACTGTTGATATTAATACTAATTTTTCATAAAACTTCTGATTCCTAAATATGTATCTCCAGCCCTGAAATTCTTCCAAGTTCTATTTCCTGTTTCCTACTAGATGCTTCTATTTGGATAATACATTAAAGCCTCAAATTGAGCACATGTATGGCATATAAAATAACTAAAATTCATACAGAACTTATTGTGTATACCATACATTTATAAGTCTGTGACTTATTTTTTAAATCATCATTGAAAGTAAATTAATTTATCATTTTGTTCTAAATTTCATACTCTCTACATAAAAACTTAGCTAAATGTATATTTAGTAATTCTCAATACATAGTACTCAATATTTGTTAATTTGAACTGATTCATTTAATGCCTTTTAAGATACCCATGAAAATCATTTTTTCTATTACAGTAATTTTTAATGGATTGATTATGAAACAAAATTATTTTTAGTGTGATGTCCTACTAGTTATTATTCCTGGAGATCAATGACAGGCTGTTTTGGAAAAGATTGGATTTGGAATTCTTGTTTTCAGCTTTCTGCTCCCCTTTTTAAAAACTATTTATGGGATTAGACAGATATAGGTTTTTCTGTCTCTGCTAAAATACCTTCAAAAATGTTAAATCTTTACCACTGTGTTGAAAAAAGTGAACTTCCTTGCTCTGTAGGCTCATTTTTTAATAAAAATACTGCTTATTTTCATAGAATGAAGATGCCGGTGACTATACCTGTGTAGCTACCAATGAAGCGGGGGTGGTGGAGCGCAGCATGAACCTGACTTTGCAGAGTAAGCTGCTTAATTAAATCCTGGATGTTCAACTGAAGAAATGCTGCCTAAAACAGAATGTTCATTTTCTTTAATTTTATGGCAGGCACCATAGTGACAGCTTTCACAGTGTGTCCGATTTAGTTTTCTGCTAATGATGCAGCAGTTACCATCAAGCACAGAACTGATAGACTTTGCTCACTTTTTTTCTATTTTATCTAACACGCACAGTATAAAATTCCAATTGATTGGTGGCAGAGCCTTTTCTACAACATTTTCAGCAGAGTACCCTGCTTAGAGTTCACCATAGTCCTCGAAGTATGTTTACATGTGCACTTTTATTGCACTTTTAAAATGTTTATTAAAGATAAAGACTAATATACATGAGCTCTAAAGCCCTTCAGATGGACTCCAGTCAGTCTTCCATGAAATAATTGTGTGTCCTGGGTGGGATCCGTGTGCTTTTCACGGAGGTCTTTGGTAAAAGCCATCACGAAGGAAAGCTTTCCTAAGCAGAAAAAGATGAGAGATGTCAGCGGCCTACTGGAAAGTCTACAGAGCCATGCCAGGGACAGACTCGAAGATGTCATCAGGTGGAAAATTTAAGCAAACCAAGAATTTTGTGAATAGGCTCAGTATTTTACAGGATGAATTTACATTTTCTTCACTCACTCCTGAGAGAGACTCTCAATTAGTGTTTCCTAGCAGCAGTTTGGCAAACTTCTATTCTCTAAGACTTGAATAGATCATAGACATTTAACAGATACTTAAAATAATGTCAATCAAAGTACATTTTTATCAAATGATACAGGTATAGTATGCTACATTGTTAAGAAAAAAATAGGGATTTGTGATTGAATAAGTCTGAGAAAAATGAATTTTAAAAAGTTTACTTATTGTTGGGCATGGTGGCACACAACTATAATCCCAACAATTTAGGAGGCTGCATCTCAAGTTCCAGCCTAGCCTGGCAACTTAGTGAGACCCTGTCTCAAAATTTAAAAAGGCTGGGGATACAGTTCAGTGCAAAGACCCTGGGTTCAGTTCTCAGTCCTGCAAAAAAAAAAAAAAAGATTATATACATCACTACTGTATACTGCATGCCAAGCATTCCTTAGGTATACCAAGTTTCTTTTCTGCAAATCTTTCCAGAAATGTTAATAGACTGATATGAATCATGGCTCAGAAAGAAAAGAATATACAAGTAATATGCCACATTTTCAAAATAAATGTTATTCCTATGACCACTCTTCCCTCTTTGTAGCATGAACATAGGTATGGTACATTATCCCCTAGAGAGTCTTTCATTGACCTGCTTTAAGAATGGCTGCTTTAGATCAGCTCATCTTCCTGACAGTGAATTCTGTTTAACAAATGAGGCATATACAAAAGTGAACAAATTAAGATTAAAGTA
The DNA here is from genome assembly GCA_004365215.1 of Cuniculus paca. NCBI lineage: Eukaryota > Metazoa > Chordata > Mammalia > Rodentia > Cuniculidae > Cuniculus > Cuniculus paca. The sequence goes on from RJWT010001390.1 coordinate 37,021, forward strand.
CCAGAAGCACTATTTTGATTTAGATAAATTGCTTCTATTTAGTTAATAATTATTTGAATGATGGAATTAATTGAAACCTGAAAATGTGCATTTGAGATTTTTTGTTATATTTATTTATAGTCTTGTAGACAATTGAATATTCAAAATCTTGTGCATAAATTTAGATTTTGAATTTTATTTGATACTTCCTCTGGCCATAATGATATGAACAGATGGGCTCGTTTAGACATTATGTTGTCATTTAGTTTCGAGTGATAAATCTGAAGTAATTGCTGAATTCTACAGCAATTTATCAAATATATAATTTGAATACTAGGAGAGAAATGAAAGCACTGCTCTTGAAAGTTTCTAGAGTGAGGTCAATATAAACAGCAGCTAAGAAGACAACTGTGTGGAATGATACTGACATACAAGAATAATGTACTACAGATCATTTCCTGAGCAAGTCAGACTTCACATAAAGAAGCTACTTTTGTAAAATACATGTCAGTAATATCTTTATGGAATACACTAACATATTAAATTACTAGCACAACAAACATGTCTTCTATTTTTGTTTTATGTTCTATTTATTACAGATACTAAAATATGCAGCCACCACCCTGAATTATCTGGTATTCATTACTTCTCATTGAATAAATCATTCCACTTTTCAGTTCGGTCTCCATCTCATCCCATCATACTCCTCATGAATGTGTATGCTGCCCCAACTCACCTATTTAAAAATAAATTTTTCCAAGAAACCCTTTTTAAAAACCCTTGGTTTAACCAGTTCTTAAAACCTTGTATGCTAGTACAGCCCAGGGTAAATCAGGCTATCTAATCTCCTCATTGTCTAAAAAAGAAAAGGCTAAGGCCATCTCTATACTGTGTCTTTCCTTCCAAGTGGTCTTTGATCTCTTCACCCACATAATATTATTGAATTTTGAAAATCCAGCTCAAATCCCTTTTACTTGAAAATATTTTCATATTCTTTCTTGGCACTATAGAACAAAAGAAAGATAAACACTGTGCCAGCAGCTACATGCAACTCCTTTTATACTCTTTCTTTGCAAAGACTTGAGGGCCTGTTACCCAATGCAGGCACTGTTAACTCTTCTTCTAAAACTTTTCTCCGGTTGCCAGCATATCATTTTGTCCTGATGTTCTTCCTACCTCAGTGATCCGTCCTTTGTACAGACTTGTCTTTACAAAGACTTTACAGACTTGTCTTCTGTCCAACTCTTAACCAATACTCTTACACTGATTTCTGCATTGGGCCTTATTTATAATCATTTTTGATCTTTCTGAAGCAATCTTAGCCACTAATGAAAGACACACAAATCTATATTACTTGCCCACATATCTATTGTAAGCCTTAGCCATGAATATCTACCTGCTATCTAGACATCTGTATATGAATGTTTCACAGGTACCTGAAGTTCAGCAGTCTTAAATGGATCAAATGATCACTCACTCCTTAAATGTCACTCACTGCCTCCCTAAATATCAGTTCTTCTATCTTCTATTGAATTGTCAAACATATACCATGTTATATAATCAAAACCCTATTTACCAATTCTTCCCTTTTCAGTACTACTCAACATCAAAGTCCTATCATTCCTACTTTCTTAATAATTTTTCAGTACATCTTCCCTTTCTACTTCCTGTGGCATGCTTTGGTTTGATCTATTAAGACATAATTTTTGCTCCCCTACTAGCATATATGTACCTATGCTGTAGCTATGGTATAGCACAGGTAAATAATTGTTGCTTGTCTATCTTATTAGTGGAGTATAAACTCCTTGAGATAAAAAATAATATCTGTTAGCTCGTTTTCTCTACACCTGGCACAATGCCTGGAAAATAGTAAGTGCTCAATACAGGTTTATTAAACTAACAAATGATGACCAGTGTTGAAAGAATGAGTTAATGATTACTCTTTACTGCAAAAATGATCAAACGAGAGAAGTGAACATTCACTGTGTAAAACACAGGTAAAAACATTAGCAACTGAAGAATAGTGTGTATATTCCTTTTTTAAAAGACATCTTAGTTGCTTCTAACAGGAATCTTCCGAATTAGACGTCTTTTTTAAGAACACAGAGGCTCAGGGTAGCAAGGAACACAGGCAGAGTATGAATACAGAAAGTATGACTGCAGAGTCCATTCTCCACCAGTGATGGCGAACCTTTTAGAGCTTTCACTGATAACAAACAGCCTACTGTGGCACACGTGCCATAAGTTGGTCACCACTGCTCTAAGCTTGGGGATTTTAAATTTTTGACGGTCACTAAATAAAATAGATGAAAATTTTATCATTGGCTCTTCTATCTACAACCTTTGTAGTTGGCAAATAGTGTATCTATTAACAAGTCACCTAGTGTTTTTTTTTCCAAAATATTACCAATATAAAATGTATAATAAAGACTTTTATGTAAACCCACCAAAAGAAATCCTGTGTTCTTGTTTCCACAGGTCCTCCTATTATCACTCTTGAACCAGTGGAAACTATTGTTAATGCTGGTGGCAAAGTCAGATTGGACTGTCAGGCAACAGGAGAACCTCATCCAACTATTACATGGTCTCGTCAAGGGCACTCTGTCCCCTGGAATGACCGAGTTAGTGTGTTGCCCAATAACTCATTATATATTGCAGCTGCTCAGCAAGAAGATACTTCTGAATATGAATGTGTTGCTCGTAACTTAATGGGTTCTGTCCTTGTCAGAGTGCCGGTCATTGTCCAGGGTGAGTGCGATTAGAGAGATGTTCACGTGGGGCAACTCACATCATAGAACAGTTATTAAGCCCCTTAGTCCAAGTCTCCCTTAACCATAAGATACTTACAGATGATGGGGATAGAATCCTCTCAAAAAAATCGTATCACAATTTATAGACTAAAAACAGTAAGTATAGATTAGAGTTTTAAAGTGCCAAGTTAATAATTCAAAATCTCAAGCTAAATTTTTATTCAAAACTACATGAAATATATTCTCAGAAATCAATGTATTTGCCTTAAAGAAGTTTATAGATCCAAAAGGATAAAAAGTGTATAAATTTCGTGGTCTCCAACTCTTCCAGCAGCTGTGTCCATGTGAATCGGGGTCTGATCTGAGAAGGAATGTTAATTAACTGAAGTTCTTCTCTCAACCTAGACTTCAATTTTACCTTAAAGGAAAGCTCCTATAAACCATTTCTCAATAATCATAGACTCAGTTCTGTATCCAGTCCATAACTTTAGTGAAATTTGACACTATCTTTTATACCCAAGAGTGAGACAAAGCACAGTGTTTTATTTGTAGTTCATGGTGGGTTTTCCCCATGGTCTGCCTGGAGGCCCTGCAGCGTCACCTGTGGGAATGGCATTCAGAAGAGGAGTCGGCTGTGCAACAACCCCCTCCCAGCCAATGGTGGGAAACTGTGCCAAGGGTCAGATTCGGAAATGAGAAACTGTCAGAACAAGCTGTGTCCAGGTACACTTCTGCATTTGATTGATTGCCATGTGGTTAGTAGATGCGAACTTCTGTTCCCTGACAGTGTTAGTACTTGCAATTGAAATATACCTGACAGCATAATGGTTCACCTTTGTATAGTGGACGGTCACTGGTCAGAATGGAGTCTTTGGGAAGAATGCACAAAAAGCTGTGGACGTGGCAACCGAACCAGGACCAGAACGTGCAATAATCCATCAGCTCAGAATGGTGGGCGGCCATGTGAAGGAAATGCTGTGGAAATAATCATGTGCAACATTAGACCTTGCCCAGGTGAGAATTCACCAATAATATTAGCAGAAGCAAAGCTTTTATATTTGGATTCCTGTAAAAGAGTTATAATTATCTTTTTTATTGTGAAAAGATGTTAAGGCCTCCACCTTTGAGACTGACTACATTTATTCTCTGTGTTCTTTTTTTTAAATTCTTTTTTTTATTCTCTATGTTCTGAGTTCTGTTTCATACCTAAACTTGTGATCATATGACATTAATCAATGTTAACTAAAATATATAATATGAAAATATGAAAAATATGATATGAGAAAGGCTTCACAATTTGGTGTATGATAATCATTCAGAGAAAACTTAAGTATTAAAACACTTGCAAAATTTCAGAGGTGATTAATACTTCAAGAAACATCTAATCCAGCCATCCATTTTCAGGTAAGAAAAATTAGCCTGGTGAAGAGTACATTACTAACAGCTACCATACACTAAGTACCTAACACACACCAGAACCACACTAGGTGCTTTCTATATAGGTTTTACTGACTTTGTATTTCAGAGCTCTTTCAGATTAAAGTAAAAGAAACCAAATTTACACAAGCTTAAATAGAAAATTCTTCTTTCACGTATGATAAAATGCAAGAGTTTGCCCAGTGTTTTTACTACTATTCCTCATCTCTGCTTTTCTCTCTTTGGCTTTATTCTCCATTAAACTCTTTATGTGTGTGAAAAAAATGACTTAGCACCTACTGCCACATGGTGGACTTATAATCTAATGTCTCAGAGAAAAAGAGTTCCTCCGCCTCCTGAAGTTCGTATCAGCCTCTGGAGAAGAATCTTACTTGGTTTTGTTTGATTTTGTCATATGTTTATGTCTGAACTCAGCTAAATACAGAGGGTACCATGAGCAGTAATCTGGGCAATATACACATCTACCTAGTGTCGAGATGGGCAGAGCTCCTTGTCTGGCAACCCAAAAGAAATATAGAGCAGAGACACGGCCGTTTTCGCTCATTCATTCATTCATTCATTCATTTGTTCGCTCATTCACCCATTGATTCATCTAGCCTGGAAAATAGAATGTGGTAAAATCATCAGAACTCTAGAATTTTTGAAATGAAAAGTGTAAGCATCTACAGTCCGAGTTACTGCAGAAGTCATTTTGAGTGATATCTGCCACATATTTAAAGACTTTCTTCTTTAAGATTTAGTCAAATACAGTTTTAGTGCAAATTCTTTTTGGCTAAAACAGATTTGGGTGACTATGTCTGCCTCTGTCTACAAAGAATAATGATAAGTTTTCAACTCAATCATAAACCAGTTAATTATGTGAAAATGCAAAATATGTTCTTAAATATTTTCTAAACAGTTCAGACAGATAATTTTCTCATTACTTGATTTTCAGCTTTTTATTTTGGTATCTGACGTGTTACAGCAAGAAAATATTTAGAAAATATTTCATTGCAGATATTACTTCCCCATATTTTGGTTCATATCTTGGTTAAATAGGGACCAAAGAACCACTTTACAAGACCTAAGTCTAGATATTTCCTCTAATGCAAAAGAATGACCCGATACTGATTTGCACATGCAAAAAACTATACTGTTGATTCTTAGACCACATACAAGGTAGGAAATACACAGTTGTTCCAGTCTTCTGGTTACATGTTGTAATATGTTAGTTACCAAAACGAAGGCCTTAATATCACTCTTTGGAAACTATCGGTCAAGGTTTTTTTGTTGTTGTTTAGGAAGCAGGTAAGTGTGTTATTCCAGATTTTTAGTTCATGAACATCATGTAATGGAGAAAATTCTTCAAAGAGTTACAACTGTGCAAATCATTTTGTGGTTGAAATCCAAGAACATGTGTAAGTACGAAGCTGAAGCAGGCTCAAGGATGTGGACTTCCAGCCTTGAGTACATGTTATAAAGGTTGAAATATTTGTATTGTCCGTAACCACTTAGGTATGTTATGCAGACTTGCTCCTCAGCTGCATGTTCCTTCCACTTTTCCCTGACGATAAATTGTAAACAAATACTTAGCTAAGGTTTAAACACTGAATTTTGTTCACATGTGGTAGTTTGATTAAATTTAATTTTAATAAAATAGTCCCCTTTGGATAGTTTTAAGCATTTATTTTGGCATGAAATAGGTCTTCTGAATTTCCCTAGACACAAATTCCTTTGAAAATCTAACCAGAAGAAGAAAAGAAGAACATCATTACTGAGTTAATCTGTTTGTATACTTTTTTATTTTAAACAAACATGGTCTATGACTTGAAACACTGTCTCCTGGCATGTTTGTAGTGCATGGAGCATGGAGTCTGTGGCAGCCTTGGAGTGGATGCAGCCAAAGTTGTGGAGAAGGAACCCAGCTGAGAACAAGGCTTTGCAATAACCCGCCCCCATCATTTGACGGCTCCTACTGCAGTGGGGCAGAAACACAGATGCAAGTTTGCAATGAAAGACATTGTCCAGGTGAGAGAAATGTACTCTTTACACCTTTAATTAACTAACATCTACCTCATATCCAAACAGTATGTCAATAAGAATCTATTTCATCCTGACTCACACACGAACATCACTTAGCCTCATAATGCCCAGGGTTGAACTTGATTTTCTTTTTACTGGATCATTTTTAGATAATAACCAACCACATATGTTTTTCTCTTAATCCAGTTGATGGCAAGTGGGCACCTTGGGGCAGCTGGAGTGCCTGTTCCGTGTCTTGTGGAGGAGGTGCCAGACAGAGAGCAAGGGACTGCTCTGATCCCATCCCCCAGCACGGGGGAAGCAAATGTGAAGGGAGTGATATCCAGAGTGATTTTTGCAATAGTGACCCTTGTCCAAGTGAGTGTTGGAAACAGTGAGTCAACATACTTTCTTAAAGTTTCACTGTGACCTTAAACTCTTAGTCATAATATTTGGTTAACGGATTCTTCAGCTTTTGGTTTAGGCTGTTGAAATGTGTGATTTCTGTGGTCTCAGTGTTACATAGAACCTTAGCTCATCAAGAACAGAGACCCTAGCTTGTTCGTACCCTCTAGCTCCTGGGTATTTTAAGAGTGCCAAGCAATAAGTGTACTTTAAAGGGAATCACATACTCACTAGAATGTACATCCCATTTCTAGTCAAAACAGCCGTGAAACCATCTGCCTTTGGAAATTGTCCATAGATTTGTAGGGTTCTTTTTATTTCCTGGGGTGAGGCTTTTCCATACTTTTTGGATGAGTGTCATTGTTTAGCATTCTCATTTTTAGAGCTCCGTGTCCATGTCACGTTATTCGTGTTGCAGCCCATGGTAACTGGAGTCCTTGGAGTGGCTGGGGAACCTGCAGCCGGACGTGTAATGGAGGGCAGATGCGGCGGTACCGTACGTGCGATAACCCTCGTCCCTCCAATGGAGGAAGAGCTTGCGCAGGGCCGGACACCCAGGTCCAGAGGTGCAGCACTGACATGTGTCCTGGTGAGCGTCCCGATTCCTGGTCACAGAATGAGCACAGCATTTCACTTAGTGCTCCTTGTTTAGCCCCGTCATTCAAACTGTAAAATCAGGGCTGATAGGCAAGGGCACCTCAGATTTAGACTTTAAAACCAACAGGTTAACTCTGACCATTCAATTCTTGTTCACAGTGGATGGAAACTGGGGAAACTGGCAGAGTTGGAGCCATTGTTCTGTCTCTTGTGGAGGAGGTGAAAAGACTCGGAAACGGCTATGCAACAACCCAGCGCCATCTAAAAGTGGTCGTTCCTGTCGAGGTGATGCTACGCAGGTATCCAGATGCAATACACAAACATGTCCAGGTGAGAAAGTACATTAGACTGTTAGGACTGTTGCTAGCACACATTTAGAGCCTGTGTACGAATCAGAAAAGCTCACTTTGCCACTTTGGGCCTGATTTACAAAATAGTGTCAACCCTGGAAGAAAAATTAGGAAAAAAAAATGTGCTTTTTGGCCCTTCATTGGTGGAGTTCTATACCAATACTCAGAGCTGGGTTTTAACCTATAGTTACCCCTTCTGGGCTTTTTTATGAAAGGCTGCAGTGTGCACTACCATAAATTGTAGTTCTGCACTTGACAGGTAGTTTTGGACTTGCAGCAGAGTAAGACTCCAGCCTGCATGTGAGGGTAGAGCAGCAGCTAAATCCCTAACTGTAATCATACAGAATCAGAGGCTGTTCATTCATTCATTCACGAATGAGAATACGAGTGTGGAAAGTAAAACATTAGTACTCTCCTAATGTAAAAATGATGGCTATTTAAACTTACTTATAGAATTACTGATAGGATTTTTAAAAGTTAACACATATTAGGTGTTTGTTGTGCATGATCAGCTTGATAAACTCTCATTTTCATCATCATTTCAGCAAACACATGCTTTATTTTGGTCATGGGACTGGACGATGATTTGTATTCCTTGGCTTGTGAAATAACTCTACGATGTGCATCAATTGGAAAGAGACTGGATTTATGGGGGATGATGAGTGTTACATAAGAGTAGAATGTTTTAAAAGCTTATTCATTTCACTTTTAAATTCAGATGTCATAGGACCTTTTTGATGTTTGAGAAAAGATTTGTAACATCTCTGAGTATTGGCTTTCCTTTCCCCCATGTAATGTTGATGGAATTGCTTCCTTATCCAGGAATGTTTTTTCTTCCCCCAATAGGTGGGCCCCAACGAGCCAGAGGAAGTGTTATTGGAAATATTAATGATGTTGAATTTGGAATTGCTTTCCTTAACGCCACAGTAACAGATAGCTCAAACTCTGATACTAAAATAATACGTGCTAAAATTACCAATGTGCCTCGAAGTCTTGGTAAGTTTATCTCCTTAGTTTGGAATTCCTAGAGGATACTACTAAATAAATCATCAGTATAATAGTCTTCAGCTCTATCCAGTGTGAAGATCCTAAAGATATATGAGATACTAGTATTTATTTTGTCTTAATAAACATTAGTATTCATCCTTGCGTGTAACATATTAAGAAAACAATAAAAATTGTCCATAAATATTTTGCTTTCTTATCTATAAATATTTTGTTATCTTTTTTTCTTTAGGTCCAGCAATGAGAAAGATAGTTTCTATTCTAAACCCCATTTACTGGACAACAGCAAAGGAAATAGGAGAAGCAGTCAATGGATTTACCTTGACCAATGCAATCTTTAAAAGAGAAACTCAAGTGGAATTTGCAACTGGTCAGTGTCACCTCAACTTAATATTCCATATAACATAGTGTTGGTTGTAAACGTTGATGGTTAAGAAAAATACAAGTTCTCACAGAGAATCATTGCAAAATTGATGTAATCTTATCATAAATAATATAAAAGCACTTTTATATTTTCCTATACTGACATGAAATCAATAAAGCTATGTGTTCTCTAGAAATATAGCAGTTTTTGTAATGTAATCTTCCTTTTTGTATCTTTTCTCTCTCTCTCTTTTTTTTTTTTTTTTTTTGCGGTACCAAGGATTGAACTCACAACCTTGCACTTGCCAGGCAGGTGCTTAGACTGCTGAGCTAAATCCCTGGCCCTTATCTTTTCTCTTTAAATCCATTGAGAAGATTTGAAAGTCCAAGAGGAAAAATGAATTATTACTATTAATTAAAGACTTTTATCTTCAACTAGTGATTCAATTAAGATAAACTATAGTGATTCTTTATCATCAAGATAGAAATAAAAATAAAACAAAACAAAACAAAACAAAACAACAACAAAAAAAACCCAAAGGCTTTTCACTTTTATCTTTAGTCTTAGTGTCAATAGCTGTTCACAGTTCTTTTCATGGTCATGCAGGTTTTTTTTTTTCCTTTTATTTTAAAGATAGTAATACTCAACAAAACAAAACAGAACAAATCCAATCAAAACACAGCAGTGAAATTGGTACAGAACATCAAAGCAGGGTAATAAGAAAACAACAATGGGTACTATAGTATAACTTGTTAATCTTCACAGTAGTTGTTCATTCCATCCAATACAGCAAAATCAGACCAAAGCAAAACAGAATAAAACCAATCAAAACAGAATACTGACTAACGTGAAAAAAATTATTAAGAACAAAACAGTGAGAACAATATTAGACTTCAAAAACAAGTCAGAAAAAAATCCTCCATATCTGCCATATTGCATACTATTATCTTCCCTATAGATGCTCAGACTGCTGGCCCCATGCCTGTAAATTCAACCAAATAATACAATCATTCAGTTGCTTTTTGTACCTCAGTTGCTATCAGCTCAGGCTGACCTCCAAACCAGCTGGCGGCTCACGGGTTGAGGGGGTTTGGTGATTCTCAGCTGGCGCGCTGGTAGGCTCATGGGAGGCGCTGACTTTTCTCTTCCTGGGCCCCGCATAGTCTGCAGGGCTCACCAGAAAGGCTGGCTGGTTGGCTCATTGATGGCTGCTCTCAGTCCCAACATGGCCAATTCTTGTGAGTCGCTATCTGACTTTTCTTTTGGTCATGCAGGTTTTTACAGAGCTCCACTTTAGGCCTCTTCAAAGTTGGTCTGCCTCAATGATAGTGACCTTGAAGGACAGAGAGCTGATGGGAGGTGTATCTTTAAGCATCATTTAATCAACCCAGAAGACAAGGGGGGCTTTTCATGGCCATTACTTACTTAAAGAAAGAACAATCCCTGTGACTGGACTTCCGGTCTTTTCTTGTCTGTCTGACAAAGCCCTCCATCCCTTGTCATAGCCAATCCACTTTTGTTACACTACCTTGCTATTGCCTGTGGGTTGAAGTATGTAATCCTTTACACAATAATGTGCTACAATTTTGTCACATAAAAATAAATCTTAGTAGAAACATAATTAAATAAACCTAACTCTTTAATTGGAAGGCTAAGTAAAATTTAATTCTCTTATCTATGTTTATTCAAGTTTAAACTAAAAAACTAAAATAGCACAGCTGAACTGTTATATGATGTAAATCTGCTCTGTGCTTATGCAAACCATATATATATATATATATATATGTGTGTGTGTGTGTGTATATATATAGAATTTATTTGTTTATTGTTGACTTTTTTTCTGTGAAAATGAATACACTGTAATTCACAGGAGAAATCTTGCGCATGACTCACATTGCAAGGGGCTTGGATTCTGATGGTGTTTTGCTGCTAGATATTGTTGTGAGTGGCTATGTCCTGCAGCTTCTGTCACCTGCCGAAGTCAATGTAAAGGTAAAATGCCAAGATAACTGACTTCACTGTTGATTAGAATAATGACTGTGAGTCAAAGATTCATAGAGAGAACACAGAGAACTTATGTACTCTCCCTTGTTCACTTTGGAGAATAAATGTCTAAACCACTAACTTTATAAATGATTGTCTGGTCTTCATTTAAAAATCTTCAGGGAAAGTGTTTGCAAGCTCTCAGTGCTTTTATTGCCTTGCTTATGGGGACCAAGATCACTGCTGTGTTGACTTAAGCTATTTGTTTGATCTTCTGCAGATAAGAGAATAGGAAGATGTTGGGTACCATCCATAAAAGAATTCAGAACTCAAAGCATGATAGTAATCATCCGTACATGTATTGCTTTATTCTTGCCTTACAACTTCCTCTATTGAACTTTAATTTATGATGGTAAATTACGGAGCTAATATAGTTACAATTAAAAGGTCCAAACTTTGAGTTATTTCCTGAATTCTACAATGCAATTGCAGATTTATTTAAAACTCTGTTTTTAGTGCCTTAGCCATTTTTTTCTCATTTTGCATCTCATGATATTGTTAAGAAAAAAAATAGTATAAGCCATGTTGATCTCCAAATTGCACTTATTCTTAGGATTACACAGAAGACTACATTCAAACAGGTCCTGGGCAGCTCTATGCCTACTCAACCAGGCTCTTCACTGTTGACGGCATCAGTGTCCCCTACACATGGAATCACACCGTGTTCTACGATGAGGCGCAGGGAAGAATGCCTTTCTTGGTAGAAACCCTTCATGCATCCTCTGTGGAGTCTGACTATAACCATTTAGAAGAGACTTTGGGTTTTAAAATTCATGCTTCAATTTCCAAAGGTAATTTTACTTAAAAAAAAA
>RJWT010001391.1:0-48735 GCA_004365215.1 Cuniculus paca
GAGTCAGGCAGGTTATGCTGCCAGAGCCTGGCATAAGACTCCTAACCACTTCTGGTGTCAGCGCCACGCTGTGGGCGAACCTGCAGAAGTTGCTTGCAGAAGCCAGAAAAACCAGTCATTTGGGAGCTCCAGGTTGTGGGCGGACGCACGGAAGCTGATTGGTCTGAGATCTGCTCCCCTGCACGTTTCAGGCAATATCGCCTAGGTTCCTAAACAGCTTAGATTCACAGGGCCTGACCAGGTCTTCTCCCGTGCAAACCCCAGCTGGCTTGGTGCCTAGCTCAGTACAGAGACACAGGCGCCCAACATCGGATATATGTAGTCGGCACTGGCCAGAAAAGACAAACAGTCTAGCTTTGGAGAAGTTGTGGCCAGTGCTGGGAGCCTGGGACCACACTACTCGGTGGCGGAAGAAATCAGGAATATGCCAACACAAAGAGGGAGAGGGCAATCTCTGGCATCCAAACCAAGCAGTGCAATTTCACAAGAAGAAAACATGGAGATTGAGAATTGCACACCTGAAATGTCTGAAGTGTTGTCAACTGAAGTGAAGAAACAACTTCATGGAGCTATAAGAGAAATTAGAAGAGAAATTCTATACTAGGTAAAAGAAGAAATGAAAACCATAATAAAAGAAATACTAAGCATCTCTAAAGAAGACACAGATAAAAAAATAGAGGAGCATAGCAAAATGAGGGAAACCATGAATGAATAGCATAAGAGAGATTTAGAATGTATGAAACAGATTCAAAGAGATATCCAGAAAATTAAAAATTCATTTGAAAGCTGGCAAGTTGACATGAAGGAAACTAAAGAAAGACTTTCAAAGCTTGAAGACAGGATTGCAGCCTATGATCATGAAAGGAAAGATCTCTTAAAAATAACAAGGTCTCAGGAAGTAACAATTCAACAGCTGGTACACAACTCAAAGATGCATAATTTAAGAATTAAAAATGTGAGTGAAGAAGCAGGTGTCAAGACAAATGACATCAGGACCTTATTTACAGATATAATTTATGAAAACTTCCCAAGCATAAAAAAAGAATATGACATTCAAATAAGTGAGGCATATAGAACTCGAGCTAGCCATAACCAAAACAAGTCTACACCCAGACATATAATAATCCAGATCCCAGAAATTCAACTCAAGAACAGAATATTAAAAGCTGTTAGAGAAAAGAAACAGATCACCTATAAAGGAAAACCCATCAGAATTACGGCAGACTTCTCAACACAAACCATCAAGTCAAGAAGAGGCTGGAGTGAAGTAATGCAAGTCCTGAAAGAAAACAACTTCCAGCCCAGACTGATGTACCCTGCAAAACTTTCTTTCAAAATTAATGGAGAAACAAGATACTTCCATGACAAAGAACAACTCAAGGAATTCATGACCACCAAACCAACCCTACAAAGATTACTAAAGGACATTCTAGAGAGAGAAAAAAAGGACCACGGTCTCAGGAACAGTGTCAGAGGGGGACCATCAAATGGGGCCAGTCGATTGAATGGAGAGGAAAACTAGGGAGCCAATGTCAGGAAAATAGCATGGCAGAGACAATACAGTGCAAGAGGGCCTCAAGGCACTAACAGAAACAGAAGCATAGTGGATCAAGTGACAGGATCCATCATTATGCTCTATGCAAGAAACACATTTAGCTAGAAAGAATTCATAGTCTGAAAGTCAAGGGAGAGAGAACAATGCCCTATGTGACAGGGAGCCGGGGGGGGGGAATAATAGGGGTAGCCTGCCCATTAATTGCAGAATGGATAAGAAAGACATGGGATTTCATGGGGTGGAAACCTACTCAGTTATAAAGGAAAATAATCTCAAAGCTCTTGTAGGTAGATAGAGGCAACTGGTAATAGTGCTCATGGATGTAATGGATCAGAGTCACAAGGGTGAATTTTGTGTTGTCTCCATAGCGTAACAAACTAAAGGTGTTAGTGGGATCCAAAATGCACAATACATATTGGGAAAGTCAAAGGGGAGGAATTATCTAAAAAGGGAAGGAAATGACCACTCTTAATCTATTATCATGATTTGAAATTCAGATTATATTCATTGTTCTGATTAGTTTCATTTTATTCTGATTTGTTTGATTTTATTATACTTGATGGTATGGACAGCTATTTTAAAGATAACAAAATATGTAATTGCAGCCATCAAGGCTGTCCAATTATCTTGTTTAGAAACCCTGTATGGCTTTCATTGTTTGTTTTGATTGATTTTACTCTATTTTGTGTGGTTTGATTGTAATGTCTGAAGGTGTAGGCAACTATTCTGAAGATAATAAATATTATGGTAGCCAATGCTGTTTTGCTAATATCTTGAAATTCTGTACTGCTTACATTGTTCTGCTTTGTTTGTTTTGTTTTGTTATGTTTCTACTGTTTTAGTTTGTTGTATTTTGTTTGATTTTACTTATCCCAGATGGCATGGGCAGGTATACTGCAGATAACAAGAGGCATTATGGTAGCCTTATCGATTGCTTTTTACCCTGTTTAAAAGTCATGTACTATGTTCATTGCTTTGCTTTGATTGACTTTACTCTGTTATGTTTTGTTTGGTTGTATTCTTTTCAAAATTAAAAAAAAAATGACAGTGAAAGTAAGGACCAGGGCTCCCTGAAAAGTACCACAGCCATCCTCAGCAACAATGAGGTCCCACACTCCTCTGACAATGAGAACAGTCGAGTACATGCCAGGAAGCCAGCATGTCAACTTCTCCTGGAGGTTAAACAGCAAACATGTTCCGCTCCAGAACCAGGAAGCTATGCTCAACATAAAGACTGGAGTTTCCCCAAAGTGAACCACAGCCACTCTCAGCGACAAGGTCCCGAGCTCCTCTGATGATAATGGCCGAATTCATATTGGGGAAGCTAGCCATGACAAGCTCCTCCAGGAGAATCAAAGACTCCAAACAGTAGCATTTACGAGAACCCACAACACCACAGCTCTTCCTCTCCATGGCTCTTTTTATGCTGGTAACTTTCCTCAGGTGGGCCATCTATGTCAGCACCATGCTGATTTAATTCAGCTGGTGTTAAGTTGACCACCAGTTTTTAATCCATAACAGACACCCACCTAGCCTACATCCCTGTCAAAGACTTAGCAAGTTTCCATTACCTGAGAAAGTTTTCTGGTTTCCTGGTTGAGTGGTCTCTACCATGGAGAACAACTTTTTTAACTTTTTGTTTCATTGTTTTTCCCCATTATAAATTAGTTTCTCATTATAGATTAGTTTTTAAAACTTCCTATAAGTGGAATCATACAGTGTCTCTTTTGTGTCCAGTTTTGTTGGCGTATTATCTGAGATTCATCTACATTGTTTCATTGTTGTTCATTGTTTTTTACAGCTAGGAAGTATTGCATTGTGTAAACATACCACAGTTTATCCATTTTATTCTGAAATACATTTTACGTTGTTGCTAGTTCATGGCTGTTACAAATAAATCTGCCTTAAACATTCAGGTGTACACACACACACACACACACACACACACACAAGCACAGGCACAATTTAAGATTTCCATTGAATAAATGCCTATAAGTGGAAGTGCTAGGTCATAGAGTAGATGTATGTTTAACTTTTTTAAAAAAAATATCAAATGTGTCCCTCAGTAGTCTTACCATTTTATACACCTGTTACCAATTTGAGAGTAACAGTTGTTCCACACCCTCACTGACATCTTTTTTTTATCAACCCTTTTAATGTTAGCCATTCTAGTAAATGTAAGATCTCATTATGGCTTTAGTTTGCATTTTCTTAATTATTGATTAAGCTAAATATCAAAAATGCTTTTTAATCATTAATAACTTTTCTTTGTGAGGAATTTATTCGTTTACCTTTTTAAATTTTTTTTTACTAGTAGGTTTTAGGAGTTATTATGGTTCTTTATATATTCTTGTTTGAATATATTTGTATATACTTATATAAATATATTTATATATCCTCATTTGAGATGTTTGAGTTGTGAATATTTTCAGCTTTTATGGCATGCCAATTGATTTTGTTAATGCTATATTCTATTGAGTAGAACTTTTTAAATTTATGAAATCATATTAAAGTTTTCTGTCACTGTTAGTGTTTTCTGTACCTACCTTCTTTGCCTGGCTTCAAATCACAAGACATTTTCTCATATTTTTTAAAAAGGTTTATAGTGTTATGTTTTACATTTAAGTTTATTTTGCATCACATTAATTTTTGTGGGTGATAGAGGATAAACATGATGCTTATTGTTTCTTTGTATAAATTTACCTTTCTAGGTATTTTTTTTAAAATAATGAAAAATTCTGAGACCCTCAAACTTGATATATCATGTTTTTGAGAAAATGAAATAATTCAATATTCTTTAATATACAAATCTATAAGTTTAGAGATTATATAAACAAAACCAAATGAACTTACTGCTTTGTGATAATGGAAAGAGAATATTTTAATATGTTTAAGGGAATCGACAGGTTAAATTTCTTTACTATTTCTACCATAGTAAGGGAAAGATTTAGTAATGAGAATTCTTTTTCATTGTACACATTCTAAAAATAAATGGATAGTTTTTAGTTTGCCCGATGAAACCATTTTTACACAACTCACAAAGTGACTTTGATTGCCCTGTTGTATCTCTTTTTTTGGTGGTCTGAAGTCAGTCAGGCTTTCCATATGAAACCCCTATTTTCAGGAGTTTATGAGCAGACAGTTAAAAAAAATTATAACTAGTCAAAAACTTGGCACTTGTGATCTTGGTTCAATATAAGCTACTTTAACAAAATTTCAAGTAGTCAGCTGTTTTTTAAAAGTTGTAAGGAGCATGAAGACTAATAAAGGAATTTCTTTGGTTAAACAGATAGGAATATTTTTCCAGCCACTTATTCCAATTAGATTTGCATAGTAGACTTTCCCCTTCTGGAAATTATTTAAGTATGTACTTCCTATGTTCCCACTGCCACAAGAGATTGCCTCAGGATTTTCCTTTTTTAAGCACTTGGAGGATAGCTCAGCCATAGAACACTTGCCTAGCATACATGAGTCCTCAGGTTTGATTTTTCCTTTTCTTTACTGTAGTTCATAGAAAATAATCCTGTCTGTGCTTTTTTCTGTGATTTATACTTTAAAAATTCTCTTTTGTATATTTATATTAAAAAAGGTTTTAAATTTTGACTTTTCTCCTTTTGGAATGCAAGCTTGAATAAAATGGTATATGACTTTACCTATTACTTAGAAACCAGTCTTCAAAAGTGGTTGTAGTGTAAATAGCATTGGTTTGTTTAAAATTCAATTTCTGAAATGAAGATTTTTTGTTTTTGGTACTGGTAATCGAACTCACGACCTCACACATGTCAGGCAACAACTGTGCTGAGCTATCTCCCAGCCTAAAATACAGATTTTTGAAACTTCTGAGGACCTGTCACTCCAAGAACAGGCTTTTAGGCAAGTTATTTTCTTCTTCCTGAAAGTGTAGATGTTAGCTTGAGTGCTTTTACTTTCACAATCTGTTTTTAACCCACTATCATTTGCGTGGTGAACACCTAACTACTGTTGATTCATAAAGGTGTTTGTGGTTTTTCTGAAACTTATATTTCAGTTCTTATTTTTAAAAAATTATTTCCTGGAAACCTACTATAGAAATGTTAACTTGTATATGAAATGAGATGATCTTTTGGAATACTTTCTTTCTACTCTGAAGATAATTTACTTTAGGCAAGAGGTTTTAGGTGCTGCTGAAATTTTGGAGGTCTGTGAAACTGGGGTAATAACATGACACCAGCTCTTAAACAGCAACATCTGCTGTGGTTCAAAGCCGCACAAAGAAAGCTGCTTAAGCAGTTGAATGTTTTGGACTACCCGGACAAGTGTGGTTCGACTGCAAAGACTGCAGAGTAGAGGAAACTTAAATTTAGAGACGTTACTTAAAAATGGAGTCGTGGAAGATGAACATCTTTAAAAAACAAACATCAACTTGTCCTCCAGCCTATCGAAGATCTTTGTCAGAACCGGCTTATGCAGATACAGAGATAGGAACACGTTCAGAGATTTATCCATGGTGTGGGCCAGTGAAAAGCAAGAGGAAGAAAAATGAATATGCTGTTTCCAATCCAGAAAAGTCTCTGAGTGCTTATCGGTGGCAAAAACGTCCTGGCTTTAGGTGGAAAGGGGTCAAAGGGGAGAGGTCGCAAAATAATAAAGAAGACCTGGATGAACTACAGCAAAAAGTGCTGCCAGAGGCGGCCTGTGATAATGCTTCTTTCTCTGGAAATGAGGTCCTTGGAACATCAAAACAGAAGCTGAACCTGGTCAACAACCAGTCACTTCGAGCTCCATTCACTAGATCTGTTTCAGATCCAGAACCTCACTGCAGTGTTAGATTTGTTAGACCATGGCTGACTTCAGTGGGGTCAGTGAAGTCTGAACAACAGGGATATTTCATCCGTGGCATTTTCTCTACTCTTTCCAATGGCTTCTCCAGGATGCTGAGTCTGAAAGGAGAATCAACCAATGAACCAGTAAGAGAAGGTATATTGTGATAGTTAAGGGGGAAAAGGGTGACTACGATTTAATTACTGTTGAAATTTTAATTGTTTTCTAATTAGCAGCTAAACCATTTTATTTGGACATTATAAAAATTAACACAACATTTATAAAAACATCATTACTGCTTCAGAAACCATCTTTCAATGAGTGATAATAACAGTAAAGAAAGGAAGGATTTGGTTAATTTAAGGAATTTTTATAGTATTCTTGATCTGTTTGGGCAGACTGTGTGAAAATATTTTAACCTTCATTTATCTCTGCTGATACACTTTTGTAGGTTAAGTGCAATTTAGAGAAATAAATAATTTTCTTGTGATAATTGGGGATTAAAAACCTTATTTCTACTATCATCTCTTGATAAAAATATTTTTAAATTAATGTTATTAAGGAGAACTATATAGGTTTATACACTGATAACTCTTAGTACCTTGGAGTTTTGTTTATATCATAAAAATATGCAGTTTGAATATAGAAGCCAAGGAAGCAAATCATTTATATGATAAAATAGAAATTTGTGTTTGATTCATTTCAGATAACAAGATCATTAGATTTTTAAAATCTCATTGAGGACTTATTTAAATTTTAAAATACTTTATATTGATTATAACATTGTTAAAGCCAAAAAAAAAAATCTCTTAATTTTATCATCTAATTGCCTTGAAAATAATTGGCTATGTCTTAGGAACTATTTCAGCTACGTTTTGGGGCCTAGGTTGTTGTTTCTGTTTTTGAGAACCTTTTATTAGAACCTCTGTTATATCTATCATCCACATAGATCATATCAACAGAGATTTAAACCATTTCTAAAATTGTGAGAATTGTTGCAGAATTTTGTTATTTTAATATAATTCAATTTCTTTTAAAATAAAGTTAAAAAATACCAAAAAGAACATCTCAATAAAAACTTACTTTCTTAGTAAATATGTGCCAAAATTCATTATTTCTTCTAAATCTTGTCTTCTTCAGATACTCCTTTGTCTTATAAGTTTTAATGATACTATTAAGTGTATATATATTTTTTCTGCCTTTGGCAAATAGAAAATTACCAAGAGGTAAATCTTCCATGATGTGCTTCTGTTAATATTCTATTCCAAAGTATTAGGTTGTTGTATCTCCTTGGATGCTAGTATGTCTATATCCTTGCTAGATAAAAGTAAAGTGATCAAAATAGTGAAAGGTCAAAGGAAAGTAAGAGTTTAAAACAGATTTTTGGAACTAGTGCCTCTCAGTGGTAACATGAACATTCAATAGAAGCTACGCTTTGGAAAATTGTACTTGTAAATATTATAGTTCACTTTTGTTTTTAGTAACTGTATCAAGCTGTTGTTGATCATCTATATGTGAGGTGCTGCGAAAATGTATCCCTACTTTTAACACATTGATGGTCTTTTTAAGGAAATGCAAAATGTTCTGTATGTATTACTTTCTTCTAGCTTGTTCATTCTTAGAAGAATTATGTATGTTAAGCATGTGTAGTTTAAATTGAAGGTGGTATTATAAGGAATCTCAGTTGCAGTAATTAAGCAACCAGTATGCTATTTATTTATGTTTATCACCAATATTTTCTTATTAGAAAAATTACAGTATCATGGCAAGTATTATGCTATTACAGTATTATGTCAAGGAATGAAATTATTAGAACACAGCTGTCTTTAAGGCTCCTTAAGAAAACTCAATATATTTTTGAATTTGAAGCCCACTAGTGTTTGTTACTTTCCTTCTTTAATATGAATCTTAAGATGTGAGCAACATTAAATAAGGTAGTATGTATTAAAACATTGAAAATAATGTTAATATATGGCACACAGCAGTTCGTCAGTGTATATTAAATACTATTTCTAGTAAGAAAATGTACTTATTAGTATAATTTTTAAAACAGGAAGGAGAAGAGGATACATGGTCGTTGTATTTGTTATAATTACTGCAAGTCAGTAAACTATAGTTTTGTAGTCTGAAATTTTGCTAATTCATACTTGTTTTGAATGTGTACATGTTCTGAGCACAAGCCAGTAATAATTTCTTGTTACTGAACACAGTTACTCTCATGATTACAGCAATGAAATATATCAGATGTTGGGTGTGTAACTAATTTAAGAGAAGCTCATTGTCTTCACTGCTGTTGTGTAGTCAACTCATCACATTTTACAAAACATATTCCTTCATCTAGTATAATATATGGGTCAAGTAATACAACAACAAATGAATAAAACCAGTGATAGCCAAAATTAATCCCAACTACTTTGGGTCCATGTCTAAGTATTTGAGTACCTCCTTGTGATAGTGGAAACAATTGAAGCATATAATAAAATAATTAGTATGCAGATTATTGTATATTAAATTAACACAGTACCGTATAGCCTACGTAGTTGCTGTTTACCTGCTATGTGAAAGTTAGAAGAAGCTATAAAATTCTAAACTTGATGTATCTAATGTGTATAACACTTGGAAAGTAGAAGATTATCGGGAGACAATCTCATTTCTGAATTATTTTTCCTCTGTAGGTATTTAAAATAAAAATAATTATATATATGTATATTTAGTATATCAAACGAAAGTAAGTATATTTTATGCAGTTCTCATTTCTGGTTACAGTGTATACTTTATAATATCAGAGTTAAAAAATTCTGTTCCGGCCAGGGATTTAGCTCAGCTGGTAAGTGCAAGGTTGGTGAGTTCAATCCCTGGCACAGAAAAAAAAAAAAAATTCTATCCCAAATTATGTTTTAAAACTCTCCTAAATTGAATATTAGAAGATTAAACATTTCAAGATAGTTTTCTTTTAATTTTTTTATTAAATCTTAATGTTTTCATAAACATGTTATTGAAAGGAATTTTCCACATCAGCGAAACAACTATTTATTGAGTTTCTGGGACATTGCTATGTTCTGGCAATACAGCATATTATTTTCTTAGGTAACTAATGTATCTTCATTTATCTTAGAGAACCAATAACCAGATCAGGGAAAACCCAAGTGAAGTACTCTTTTAAGTTTATAAGATAATATGTGTAATAAATAGTAGTAAAGTATAGTCATTATCAGAATTTATATAGTGCTTCTGATCTCCTCTATAATTGGATCTTCTATTTGTGTAAGTTTTAAATGAGATGTCTCTATACAGCACAAAGAAATACATTCCCTTCTTGTCATTTCTCCAAAGTTCCTGCATTTCTGCATGTATATCTGTCCTTCTAGCATTTTATCACCTAGTCTGTTGTATCTGAGCTGTCCTACAGTTGATTCAATATTTTATCCCTTACAATATCTACCTTGCCTGTTGTTTAAGCAATTTTGAAGTTAATAAGTTAAAAAAAATTAGGCAATGAGCTTAATTGCTTATTTACATAATTCTGTATTTAAGATTCTTCAGTGTGTTGATGCAGTTATTTTATTATTCTGGGTATATTAGTCTGATAGCCTTGCCATAACAAAATGCCATAGACAGTTTACTTAAACAACAGAAAGTTATTTTCTTATAGTTCTGGAGGCTAAAGTCCAACATCAACATGTCACCCTATAGGATTGGTTTCTCCCAAAGCCTCTTGCTATGTCTTTCCTTGGCATTTTCTCTGTATATAGGTGCCCCTGGTCTCTATCTCCTTACAAAGATAGCAGGGCTCCACCCTTATGGCCTTACTTAATTAGAAGTACCTTCTTAAAGGCCCTATCTCAAAATACAGTCACATTGAGGGTTAGGGAAACTAACTTGAACTTTTTTTTTTTGAGTCAGGATCTTGTCATGTAGATCAGATCAACCTTAAACTCACTATGTAGCCCGGGCTGGCCTGGGACTTGTGGTCCTTCCAAGTGTTGTAACATAATGAACTTGCAGGGCATTCAGTCCATAACACCAGAGAACAAGGGTCTCAACAATTACAAGGTAAACTGGGCATGGTGAGACATAGCTGTAATCCTAGCACTCTGGAGGCTGAGGCAAGAGGACCTGTGCTGGAGGTTAACCTGGACTTCATAATGAGACCGTGTTTCAAAAATAAAAAATAAAAACATTTGTAAAGTCATTAATGCACTTTATTTGCATAAATGAGAAAGAAGACTTACTTACAGAAAAAGTTTTTGTCACATAAGTGCTCAAATTTTCAAAAAGAATTTAGTTACAAAGGTTAGTGACTTAGAGAATATACTATAGCTTTAAATGTATATCTTATTTTCCCTAGTGTGTATTTTTAGTATAGTTCTAATGAGTGAAAAATACATCTTAAGTTGACTTTTTTTTTCATTTAAAAAGAGTGTTTGATATGACTTCCTATTTACTGACCAGTAATAAAAATGACAAAAGATGTTGGATTTTCTGATATAGTTATGTTGAAATATTGGAGATTTCTGTTGTTTATGATTTTTTCTTCTTTATAATTTCCACTGATAGAAATCTTTATTGCTGTTGCCTTATTTATTTAGACTATATCACTAATTGTTTCCTTGGACTGTAATCATCTTGTGTCTCATTGTATATTGTGAGGTTTCTCCTAGAACACATTGACAGTGCCTGTAATGATTTCTGAGTACAGCTGTCCCCCCATTACCTTATGAAATTTGGACTTCAGCATTGATTTTTATAGTGTGTTGTTTTGTTTTTCTTGTAGCATGGTGTGAGGGAAAGGAAAAGATTTTTGGAGTTATATGAATGGGTTCAAATTTTATCCATAATCTCAGAAAACTTCTTACAACCTTTCTGGCCCTTTATTTCCTTGTCAGTAAAATTTGGGATGATGATAATATCTTGTAGCATTTTTGTAAACAGTAAATAAAGTGAATGTATTTGTTCATATTAGTTACTGAGTTAATAAAAACTTTAATGATGTTTAATGTATGCAGCATATTACTATTATATTTGTGTTTTTCCTATTAGTGCAATAAGACATTTTCACAGCAATTGGTTTATAGTTTCTTTTTAATTTGTATTATTTTTCAAGTAGAATCTCTTACTTCCTTAGATTATTTATCAAATAGAATTTGACTATAAGTGACTTTTTTTTTCTTCATTATTATGACAGCTTATTTTTGTGTTCACTGTTAATCTTTTTTCCTTCCTGTTTTATTTTGGTGTTCTATGTTTTTAAAAAAAGGTATTTTCTCTTGAATTTCCAGGTTATTACTATGAGGTCATGAAAATATTAATTTTTAAAATTTATTCCTCATATTTAATCAAATCTAATTAGTATAAGTAACTGTGTGAAGCTAATTATTAGATATAAGTAATATAAAAATTACTCAACTTTAAGTACTTCCTTCACTGAATTTGTCTCCAAGATAACTAATTTTAAAAAATTTTATCTTTTTACTTATTTTCATAGTGGTGGTTGTCAACCCCAGGGCCTTACTCCTGGTAGGCAAATGCTCAACCACTAAGCCACATCCCAGCCCCTAAGATAACTATTCTTGAAAGTGTAATCTTTCTTGTCCTTTTTGTCTCATAGTTAAATGATCAGAGATTATTCCATGTAGTTACACAGTTTTGAGCAATCTGAGAAATAAAATGAAAAAAAAAATCTGCTTTATATGCCAAGATTTTCCTTAGCAAATAACTGACTTGTTGGATTTCTTATTTAAGATCAAGTAATTTAACTTAAATCAGTGAATAAGCAAATTGGGAACTTAATTTATGGGAGAGAGCTAGCTAGTATTTTAAGGAATAAAATTCTAACCTACTTTATTTCCCTAAAATATCCTAGTCCATTTCCCCAAAACATTATTCATTCATTGGTCTACTTTCAGGCAGCTAGTGTGTGTCTGTGTATGTGTTGAAGTGCTCATTTTCTGGAAATTTGAGTTGAAGTTTGATTGCCAATCCCTCAGATAAAGTGAAATTGCTTTCTTTGTTCAGATATTAGGTACAAAGAATCTGACCTAGTATGGTCATGGTGACATCAACTATACATAGTTTTTCTGTCCTGTGCCTCATAATCTTGAGTGCTAAACTAATTCTTAACATGGAATAGAATTTACTCCTTCATATGTGTGTAATCTGGTGTCCATCTTAGGGTATGATTCCGTAAACTCGTACCTGTCTGTCAGCTTCAGAATTTGCTGCTAATCTTAGTTATCAAAATTAGAGATTCTAATTTTAAGGTTAGACCAGTCCACTAAAAACCAATGGAATTGCAAATAATCACCTGAAACTTTACCAGTCAATGAAGTAATTTTTTTGTTTTTCCAGTGCTGGGGAGGAAACCCAGGTCTTGTGCACGCTAAGTAAGTGCTGTACGACTGTGCTACACACCATCTGCCAAGTACTGTTTTTGATGTGAATAGCAACTGGGTCATTTCTTTGTTCCTAATGCATGCAAAGATTAGTAATTCCTTAGTGTTTAGATGCTCATGGTAGAAGACTTTTTTTTTTTTTTTTTTTTGGCAGTGGTGGTACTAAAGATTAAACACAGGGGCTTTGCACCAAGCTACAAACCAGCACTTTTTAAAATTTTGAGACAGGGTCTTGATAAGTTGACCAGGCTAGACTCAAATTTGTGATCCCTTGTGCCTCACTTTCCCAAAGTGCTGGGATTACAGGCTTGCACCACCACACCCAATTAAAAATATTTGCTTGCAAATATTACAATCTGTAGTATATTTCACTGGTTCAAACTTTAGGGTGATCCTTGTACAAAATACTAGGCTTTCACTGATGACTTTCATTTTGGAGCAAAAATTAACCTGTGAGGTTTCTTTTTTTTTTTTTTTGGTATCGGGGATTGAACTCACGACCTCCCACTTGCCAGGCAGGCACTTACACCTCTGATCTATATCCCCAGCCCTAACCTGTGACTTTTTATTTTGGACCCTCATTTGTTTGTGTAACTGAATATGGGTCTTTCTTTTTGGATCGTTTCTTTTTTCCTTCTTAACTAAGCTCCAAGAATGATACAAAAATTAATATAGCCCATTATCTGTACTCTAGGAGTTGATAACATAGTGAGGAGGCAGAAATGCAAACAGATCAAGAGCAGTCCCTGATAAGATGTCATTTGGAAAGAGAGTAAGAGTCTGCAGGGTAGGAAGAGAATGGTTTAAGGGTCAGGAGTCTATCTAGGGGGTGGTGAGAAGTTAGTTCACAAAGTAAAAAATATAAAAGATGGGGTGGGTGTAGGTAGATATATCTGGAAAAAAAGAGGTTAGTGTTAGTGTTCTTGCCAAGTACTAAGCTAATGATTTTGAGTTTTATAGGTAACAGAGGTATTTAAGTAGGAGACAAGTTTTGTTTTGCAGGCAGATGATTTTATGTTACCGTGAATGACAGAGTAGTATTGGAGAAAGCACATGAAATTGTGCCAAAGTTCAAGTGAGAAATAATAAAAGCCTAAATTAAAGCAATGTCCATGGTAAATGAGGGTAGAGACTCAAATAAAAGATGTTGCTGAGATAGATTGATATAATTTGAGAAATAAGGCAGAAAGTAAAATCAGAATAGTAGTATGAAGGCTGACAGATTAGGAAAACGGTAGCACCTTTATGTTTGAGAATGAAGTTCAAAGGGAAAGGCAGTTAGCATGAGTTTAGAAATCTCTTGTTTCCTTTGTGTTTCAATCTTTGTATTTTATATGCATTCGTCTGGTTTAATCCTTTGAATAAAATCAATGTCAGTCTCTTTTTTTTTTTTTTTTTGATACTAGGGATCGAACTCGGCCTCACGCTTACCAGGCAAGCGCTTGAGCCACTAAGCTAAATCTCTAGCCCGTCAGTCTCATTTTAAAAGTAGCAAGATAGAGCCCCAAAGAGTCTCAGTTACTTTCCCGAACCACACAGGTCCTACGTCTCTCTGACTTAAATCTCCAGTATTTTGTGATCTCCTCTGAACACATGTTTGAGAGGTTTTCAGGAACCTGGGAGTGTCTGTCCAGTGGGCATTGATGAGTGAAGGCACCAGAATTCAGTAGCAGAAGTTGGTTCCCGTATGAAGACACACATTTGTGAGTTACAGCACGTGGACGATGAAGTTCCAGAAGTAGATGAAATCCCTCAGGCTGGGGCTATAGTGTGAGGACAATGAGTTTGTCAAGACTGGTGTTCCAGCCTTGGCACATCTGCTATCTTATTCCATACTAAGATGAATCTGTCAGTAGAGCTACTAAGACCTTTTAATTATAGACCTAGAATTTACCCATTGTGGCAGGTTTAATATTCTTACTTTTATAGATAGCTATACTCACACCTCATTTTTTAATTCAGTAACTTTACTGAAATATAATTGGCATGCCATAATTTACCTGCTTAAAATATACAATTCTTTTGCCATATACACACACGTAAGTGTACAGTGCAGTGGCATCCACACCACTGTGCAATCATCACCATCATCCATCTTCAGACTTGTTCATCTTCCCAAACTGAAATTCTGTACCCATTAATAATTTCCCATTTTCCCTCTTCCTAGGCCCTGGTAGCTACCATTTTATTTTCTATCTCCATGAATTTCTAGGACTTTCCACCTCATATATCTGTTTTATTAAGTTGTTTTTATTGTATTCATAGTAATGTAACCACAATTTTAAAACTTTTTTTGAGACAGACTGTGTCACTTGAACTGACCTTGACCTCGAGGTGATCCTCCTGCCTCAGCCTTCTGAGTGTTAGGATTATAGGCATGCACTATGCAACCAGCACTTAGAACATTCTTATTACATGATAAAGAAACCTATTAGCTACCTCCTCCACTATCACAGATTCCACACAGTAGACACAGGTGATAACTACTAATGTATTGTATCTATAGATTTAATATAAATGAAGTTATCTAGTATGTAACTTTTCAGTTAGTGGAATGTTTTCATGGTTCACCTATGTTGTAGCATCTATGAGCACTTTATTTTTTCTTAAATGACCAAATAATATTCTACTGTATGGTTGTATACGATATTGTATTTCTATATTCAGAATTTGACTAATTTTTGAGTTTTCACTTTTTGACTATCCTGAGTTATGCTGCTATGAACATTTGTGAACAAGTTTTTATGTGAACATATGCTTTCATTTCTCTTGAATATTTACTCTTATATTTTAGATAGTGCAGCTTGCTTCCCAAATAGTGATTTCATGTTTTGAGGCCTATCACTTTTAATTTTCCATTTGTTACCTTAACATGTATAGTCTTGCTTTTTTATTCTATCTGTGTATTTATTCAGTCAATATTTGTGTATGCATATATGTGTTAATCTTAATTACTTTCAGTAATTAGCCATTTCCCACACCTGTACTGAAAATATAAATGCAGATATATTATTAGTTCTGTGCGAGCTAGAGTTCCCACTGTTAGCTTGATTACAGTGAACAAATTTGTCTACATATCTAGGATGATTGTCATATTTTTCTTTGCCCGAGGCAGTTTTTAGTAAATTTCTCACACTCAAGCCAGTCTGTCTTTGTGAAGAAGCAAAGAGAAGAGTAAGATGAGTAATGACTCTGAATGTGTGATTATGAAACCTTATCCATATGAGTACACAGGTTTTTGGTGACTGAGCTTTAGTCAGTAAACCACAGCATTTTTTTTGTCATTCCCATCTTGAATTTTCATTGAGATACCCCTAAAGTTTCTTTGTCTCCTAGTTTCTAGATTTGATGATTACTTATTTACTTGACTCTACAAACTAGAAATTCTGTGTCCTATTCATGTTTTTAAATATTATCACCAAAATATCAAAATAATTTCGAGTTTAAGGGCTACCAATTCATTTATAACTTAGCACTAGATCTAACATAACTTTGGTCAAAATAAAGGGTATTTTGAATGCCATGTGTGTGGTTTGTTGTTCTGGAGAAAAGAGGTATCTGGTGGTTAGAACATACGAGTTGCTGTCAGCATTTGTGGGTTTTATTCCCAGATCCAAGCTTTAAAAAAAAAAAAAAAGAGGCAGTGCATGTTCAGTGCAGTGCTTTATATACTGTAGATGTACCTTAAATATTAGTGAAGGTTTTATGCTACTGACAGAATATGTAACAATTCTCTTGCAATATGTGCAAAATAATGATAGGAATCACAGGTAATTACTGATCCCATTCTTTAAGGTTTCTTTGGAAAAAGCATGAATGTTTCCAAGTAGTAGGCATGGTATCTTAAATCACTTAGAATGACCATTTTTTTTATTCATCATGTTTAGACATGACTCTGTCAAAGGGACTGTTGAAAAAACTACCTTGTGGAGCTTGTCCATTTCACATGCCAGAACCTCAAGAATACAGAACGTGCCTTAAGATTGCTATAATTTTAATATGTGGACACTAGGCTCTGGTATTTTAGTATTTAAGTTTTATTTACCTTCTTCCTCTTGAAGGCATCTTAATCCAGAATTCTTGCTGGTTGTTGAGGTGGATGAAGGTATTCTCCCATAAAATAAGATAATAAAGGTATTTTCCTGAATTATTAAAAATACAGGAATGACATGTTTTACCATTTAAAAATTTTCTTTTATAAATTATTTCTTAACATTTGGTGCCTTGCTATTCCTTAGTCTATGATGATAAACTATTTGACTTAACCCAAATGTTTATATTTGATAATTTCATATTTAATATTGATCTTTGTAGTTGCTTTTTGTCATGCGATTTAACTTGAGGGCATTACTTTTCAAACCCAGTATTTTGTGAACACCTGTTGTTCACTGTGATCAGGGATTGGTTGGTAGTGGAAAGTATGTTTTACATTAGGCTAGGGAAATTTATTAATCCTTCCTTGCCTATTATCTAATTTACTGGACCGATAGTTATTTCACAGATGTTGCTAGTAGTCCCTAGATTGAGTCAGTATCCCTTTGAATGATGTTTTCCTTTTCTCTTCATAGACAGATACATAAGTGTATCTTCATAAGTTCATAGAGTTATCATTTTGTTTAGTCCAAAAAAATTGTTTTGGTCAGTTCTTTGTCTTCTGAAGTTAGTTTTCATTGTATTTATCAATAATGTTCATTTAAACTCTATTAATAGGTACATTTTCTTACTTTTAGCAAGTTTTCTTTTTGCCATTAAATTTTATTTCAAATATTAAAATAAAAAGGAATGTTTTATGAATAAATGGTATTAGGAAAAGGACATTTCATCATTTAAAGCTAGTATCAGAAGTAAATAGTTCAGAATAAATAGTAAAGAAGTTTAAATAGCAAGTGGTTTATATATGTGTGTTGTTGGAGAGAATACTGGAAATTTTTCTTGGAAAATAAATAGAAACTATGAAAATAAGCTTTAAACTTCCAAATTGAGAGACACAAGTCAAATTTTGTTAGATCACATATTAATATTTTACTTTGTCTGAAGAATATATATATATATATATATATATATATATATATATATATATATAGGTTTTTTTGTTGTTTTTTTTGCGGCACCAGGGATTGGACTCACGACCTGGCACTTGCCGGGCAGGCGCTTAGGCCACTGAGCTAAATCCCCAGCCCTTATATAATGAAGAATTATATTATTGCAGAGTTTTTTGGGCAAAATAGTTAGATTTTCTACTTTCTTAAGGTTCCTTTTTATTTATAATCATACCTATTTATATTTATTTATACCTACTTATTTTTTAATTGGAAAATAATCTTTTCTAATATATCCTATTACCACCATTACCCCTTCCTCACCAGTGGTACTGGACTTGCTTACTGTTTATTGTCAAAAGGAATTTGGCTACATCACCTACTTTCTGTTGCTAAGTTGGAAGGCAGGCCTGAATTGCCTTCTTCTGTTGAATTGAGGGAAGTATCAGATATCCTACCACTGTTACTCCTGCAGTCTCAAGGCCTCCAGCAAATGAATTATCTTTCCATTTATAATGTTATGTGATTGTCTTTCAGATTATTTCAGAACTATGTAGTTATATTTACTGCAGAGCAATAGAAAGAAATGAGTTTATGCCATCTTCTCTGGCCAAGACTCTTTCTTAATCCTTTATTATTTATATCATTTATTATTTAGAGTGCCTAGTTTGTCATCATCTATGTCAGGTTCTTTAGTTGTTAAATAGTATAACTCTTCTGTCCTTACTTCATGCTTTTACATGGGCTCTATGCTATTATGTGTACTTGAGGATGACCTTGAACTCACTATGTATTCCAGGCTGGCCTCAAACTCTACATCCTCCTTCCTCAGCCTTCTGAGTGCTTGAATTACACCACACTTGGCCCTGGTTTTTTCCTAAAGAAAAGAAAATGAATGAAAATGAGAACAAGGAATGGTTGATTAATTGTAAATGTAATAAAAACATGGACTTGAAAGATCATTTAGTCTCTACTGCCACAGTAGAATTAAATTCAACATTTTTAAATCAAGTGGCTCCTATCTGCATGGTACATAAAAAAGTAGTTCTTTTCATTATCGGGCTGCAGGCCAGTAGGGAAAATAAGTATGTTAACTTTGTACTTTTATTCTTTCATCATTCTACATGGTATAGTTAAGCTTTTCAAAGTCGGTTACAACAGAGCGAGGACGTAAAATAGAATCTTACGTAAGATCTTGATTATGTTAAACTAGGGTTAAGTGGGTTTTTTTGGGGAGATTGGGGGTAAGTACTTTTATATAAAATCTGATGAGTCAGATCAGAAAAGACATAAAAATTTCAGATTTGCCAAACTGTTTGCTTACAAGTAAAAATATGTTATTCAAAAGAATAACATGGTTAAAAATTGTATAAACTAAAAGTTATTTGGGGGAGGGAATTCTCCTTTCCTAATAATTCACCTTGTGATTATGGTTTAGCCTTATGAACGTCATTTATTCTGAGCAGTTGAAAATTCAAGATCTTAAAGTTAGTTGGAAAATATATTTTAAATTTATGAATTTTGCACGCTAAATGTAAAATTGAAGTAATAAAAGTCCAGTGATAGATTATTAATACTCAAATTGTATACTCTAGGATCTTGCTCTTTGCTTACATTGGAGGGAAATGTTTGAGAGGAAAAAATTATAATGTAATTCCAACAATTTGGTAATATGAACCTTATTATTATTTATTTAGTATTGTTGTTGTTGATGGGATCTTGTTGGGATCTTGATGGGATTTTGCCCAGCCTGGCTTTGAATTTGTGATCTCCCTGCCTCAGTTTCCCAGGTAGCTGGGTTAACAGACTTGCACTATCATGCTGACTGAACCTTAATATTTAAATAAAATGTAAACAGCCTCTGTTAATGTTTATCATTTTATGGACTTTATGAAATAAAAAAATGTTTTATTTGCTTTTAAGAGAAGAATATTTTTAGGATGATAGTACAATGTTTAGAACTAGCAGTCGTCCTGTGACTTTTTCCCTCAGTTGCAAATCTCTGAAAAACTACTTTAAAAAGAGGGATGAAATAGTCTGTTAATCAGAAGATCAGAACACAGTCTTTGGTCCAGAAAGCTCAAGAAGGAATCTTTAGATACAAAGTAAACACCGAAGGACCTATATTAGTCCATTTTCTGTTGTCATAACGAAATAGCTGAGACTGAGTAGTCTATGAAGTAAAGAGGTTTATTTAGCTCGTGGTTTTGGAGACTGAATCTAAAATTAGGTGTCTTTTGTTTGACTTCTGGGGAAAGCCCTTGTGGCCATGTCACATGTCAGATAACGTGATAGCAGAAGAGTCTGTGAATGGAAGAAAGCGGTCATATGGTGAGACAGGAAACCAAAGTGACCGAGGGGTGAAGCTTATTTTAGTTTTGTAACAACTGACCTTTACAAGGGCTGTCTTACTTCACAAAACCAATATTAATCCCAAGGGCAAAGCTCCTAATTACCAAATTATCTTGTACAAGTCATCACCCCTTAAAATTTCTACCATTTCAGTGCCACACCAAAGATAAAGCTTTTAGCACACAAACCTTTGGGAGACACACTTAAATCTTATCTAAATCATACCAGGGTACCATTTTAAAACATTCTGAAATTATATTATCCAGTTGGATAATCCAGAAAAATCAAGGGACTGTCTTAACTATACTCTGAACACCAAATTCAGTTCAGTATCAGGTTTTGTTTTGGTTTTGGTTTTTTTTGCCTGTTTGAGACAGGGTTTCACTATGCAGTTCAGGTCGGCCTTGGCTCACTTTGTAGCCCAGGCTGGCCTCAAACTCAGTGATCCTCCTGCCTTAGCCTCCCAAATTCTGGGATTACAGGTGTGTGCCACCACATAGGGCTCGTTATCAGTTTTGATCCTTTTTACCACTTGAATATTTCTCTAATGAACATTCATTTATTTCTACTCCCACTATATGAGTTCTGATCTGCCATCCCTCTTGCTGGGATTACCACACTAGCCTCTGTTCCTAGAGATGCTTTAGCTAATTAACATGATTTATGCAGCTTTAAGTAACAGAAATTTATTCTCTCATAGTTTATGAGACCAGAAGTCTAAAATTTGGATGGCAGCATGGTTGGTTCCTCTTGAAGCTCTTGAGTGAGAATTTGCTTCAGTCTACTCTTCTTGCCTCTAATGGTTGCTTGTGTTTTTGACTTTTAGCTTCATAATGTCAGTTTCTTTCTCTAGTGTCACATAGTCTCCTTCTTTGCATCTGTCTTCTGTGTTTTCATATTTTTCTGTAATTATAGTGACTTGAGCCATTTTAAATGTAGGGCCCTGTCTGTTCCAGTATGACTTTAAGTTAATCACACCTGTATTGACTCAATTTCTAAGGGTTAGGACTTTAACATAGTCTAAAGGGAATACAATTCAACCTGTAATAGGCTCTAAACAAAATAGCCTATATATTCAAGTTTTGTTGTTGTTGTTGTTGAAA
Source organism: Cuniculus paca (assembly GCA_004365215.1). NCBI lineage: Eukaryota > Metazoa > Chordata > Mammalia > Rodentia > Cuniculidae > Cuniculus > Cuniculus paca. Next base: position 21,242 of record RJWT010001391.1, read on the forward strand.
ATTATTGCATGTAGGCAGAATGATCTTGCAAAAAGACAAATCAGTCCCTATACAACACTTCTGTTCAAAACTCTTCTGTTTATTGGTTATCCCTTCTTCAGGCAAGTATAAAATTTAGGACACACTCTGGTGCTTGCCTGCCTCTCCACCTTCATTCGCATGGACCCTTTCTTCTACTTTCTATTTCTGCTGCAAGCACTGGCCTACTTTTCAATTTCCAGAATGTGGTATGCTCCCTTTCACCTCAAGGCATGTGCTGTTGTTTCTGTGTGAGATTTTTTTTGCTCCCCCTTTCTCCCTTTCATATTATTATTCTGTACAATACCTAGGTATCATTTGGGGCTTTAAATAACTCAGTTTCTTAGCAAATGTCCTCTGATTGCAAAACAGTAAGGTACTTTCATCTTATGTACTTATAGTATTCTATACATTTCACCTTTTATAATTGTAATTATATACATAGGCTTTTAAAAAGTTAATGGCTGAATTAAATTAATCTGGCATTTCAGCTTGAAGATTTCTGCAGTCCATTTCCCAGTGCAAGTGATGAAAATTATGAAGAAAGTGCTCATAAAGGCATATAGTAAATTTTTTAAAAAACCACAAAGATTTAAGACTTGCAAAAATTTGCTTAAAAAAGCAAATCTGTGATATTTGAGTCAAGACTACTCTTTCCAATCCTTACCCAGCTCAGCGAGACTAGTGCAGCCAAGAATATAGGGTTCCTTCTTTTCCCCAGCTCCTGATACTGGAGTGCTTTCTTCACTGGAGTAACTGAAGGACAGAAGACAGGGAAAGAGGCAGAAAAATATATTCAAAGAAATGACTGAAAATTCTAAACAATAATCTATTCAACCGGGAGGCTCAATGAATTTCAAGATGCACATATAAACACAAAGAGATCTGTAAACAAACATAGTTTAAAAAAAATTGAAAACCAATGACAAAGGAAATCTTGAAGGCAGTTAGAAAAATACTGTTCATCATTTACAAGTAACCCTTCTCAATAGGAAAAACAGGTCAGAAGACAATGGAATAACATTCAGAGTGTTCAAGAAGACTGTCAACTGAGAATTCTGTCTTCAACAGAACCGTCTTTCAGATGTGAAAGTGATATAAAGATATTTCCAGATAAAGAAAAAGTTTGTCAATAGCAGACTTACCTTAAAGAATAACTAAAGGAACTTCTTTAAGCTAAGTAACTCCAGACAGTGTATCAAATCTTTTTCGGTTTAAAAAACAGTTGTAATGTCTACATTATGTATTCTTGGGCCCATAATATGTAGAAAATTAAAATATTTATAATATATTTGCCAATTATATGCAAGAAGTGGGTTGGAACGAAACTATGTTGGTCTAAAGGAGTGACTGTAAAATAGTGATGATAGCAATGTGTCAATAGGCTTGTAATATTTAATTCATGTAATATGTGTGAGTATAATACCACCAAACTTGGGAAAGATAATAGAGCTGTGTAGCATTTCTATATCTAACTGACAATAAGTATAAATCTGAAGATAATTCTGATAAGATATACTGTGTATGGTAAGTCCTGCCCTAGAGTAACCATCAAAAAATAATTCTAAAAAATTACTGAAAAATAAATTTAAATGCTTCATTAAAAGATATTCGCTTAATGAAAAAGAAAGTAGTAAAAGAATAAAGAAACAACAACACTAATAAAAAGCAACAAGTAGAAAACAAAAGTAAAATGGCAGTTGTAAATTTATTTTTATCACTAATATCATTAAACATGAATAAGTGTAAACCAAAAGAAAGAACTTGTTAGAATGGATTTAAAATAGGAATCAGCTGTATGTTTTCTCTAAGAGATTGAAAGATAGAATTAAGTCAAAAAAGAAAAGGTATCTTGCACAAAGAACAGCCACAAGAAGGATGGAGTGCAAACACCAGAGATTGTAATAGCAACTCACTTTCAAAATAATTATATTAATCAATTTGGGAAGGCAGAACTCTTATGAGCTAATCATCTCTTATTAAACCCTGTATGAACAGGTGTTCTCTAGATAAGGAGAAATTTGAATCCTATACTGCTAACATCAAATGGTCTAACTGCTTTGATAAACTGCCTCAAATAGTTACAGAATTTCCGTATGATACAGCAATTGCAGTCCAAGATATAAAACCAAGACAAAGGAAAGCATGTTCACGTAAAAGCTTGTGAATATTTTATAGTAACATTATTTAAAAGGACCAAAAATGGAAGCAACCCAAATGCTTATTAACTGATAAATACAAAAGTAGAATGTGATATATCTATACAATGAAACAATATTCAGCCCTAAAAAATGAAATACTGATATATTCTAAAGCATAGAAGAATCTTAAATGTATTCTAAGTTAAAAGTCGTATACTGCGGGCTGGGGATCTCGCTCAGTGGCCTAAACGCCTGCCTGGCAAGCGCAAGGTTGCGAGTTCAATCCCCAGTGCCACAAAAAAAAAAAAAAAAAAAAGTCATACACTGGAAGATTTCATGCATATGAAATATCAGAATAAGAATAAGAAAATACATAGAGACTGGAACTATATTAGTGGTTTCTTAGAGCAGAGGATGATGAATGCATAGGGTGCTAGGTAAAGGATGATAAAACTTTATTTTAGATAATGAAAATGTCTTAAAATCAACTCAGGTGATTGATGATTACATGTGTCTTTGATTATAGTAAAAAAAAACATGAAACTGTGTATTTAAGTAGGTAAATTATATGCTGTATGAGTTATACCTCCATAAAACTGTTAATAAAAGATACCTATCTTCTTTGATAAACTATACAACCCCCTGCCCCATCCACAGAAGATTCATGAAACCATGGATGCCTGAAACAATAGACAGCACCAAATCCTGTATGCACTACTTTTTGCTATACATAACACACAAATGTATGAATTTCTTTTTCCTTCACAATTTCATGGACAGATTTGTTCTTACTGTATACCTTAGCAACCTCAGCATTTGATTATTTTTTTTCTTTCTGTGTTAAGTTGAGAATTTATGGCCTCTATTAAATCTCTGTTAGTTCATCAAAAAGAACAGTTTGTGCTTTCATTGTATGATGGTTTGATTATTTTTTCATGCCTAAATCTTGTAACCTGAACAACTACTTCTCAGATAACAATATGTAATATATTAACTAGTGTTAATTCCTACCATTTTTTTAAAATTCTGTATCGTTTCTATCCTTTTTTCTGTTTTGCATTTTAAGATAAAAAAGAGAGAGAATTTATGGCCAGGCATGTGGTGTAGCCTGTAATCCCAATACTTGTGAGGCTGAGGCACGAGGGTGGTGAATTTGAGCCCAGCCTGAACCGTTTTTTGAAATTCTGTCACAAGGAAAAAACTTTCACCTTTTTTTTTTTGAAAAGAAGTACTTTATGTCTTCTCTTTGGCATATCTGAATTGCCAGTGTCACTATTCCTGTGCTTTGGAGCCATTTCTAAGTAAAGTAAATGTTACCCTTAAACCCAAGCATTGTGATACTGTGACAGATGATAACTGAAACAGCTAGATGGGGACATATACATTGTAGATGTGCTGCACAAAAAGATGAATCACATCCTGGGCAGGACTGCATGAGATTTCATTATTCTATATGGAACAATGCACAATTAAAATCTGTGAATTTTTATTTCTGAAAATTTCCTTTAATGTTTTTGGATCACAATTGACATCAGGTAAATGAAACTGGAATGTAGGAGATAAGGGACTACCATACATGCTTTGATGTCACAGATGATGTTTTATTAACTGTTATATTTAGACCTTAGCGTCTTCTGTTTTAGACTTTATCTTACAAATCACCTGAAATGTGAGGTTTGCTTTGCCTTTATAATAGATGTAAGTTTGGTTCTTTTTAAAATAAATTTAGAATTTTAGCAAACTGTGAGAACCAAGAATGCCTGGCATTTTTTTAATTGTGTATATATTTCAAGTTTTATTTTTCTCTTAATTTTGACTCTTGCTAATAATTGTAGAGTTCCCGTTAAGATTTCTACTCATTACAAATCAAATTATTAAAAACATTATTCACTAAGTAGAAATTTAACCAAAATGTAAAAGGTATGCTAATGAACCAAGAAAAATACATTTAGAAAGTGGGTTTATTAGGGAGGTTACCTTTTCATTTTAGTATTGGAGAGGATATAAATATAATGCTAGCTTTCATAATTTAGCATTTTCTTTTACTTTTATCTGTACATGTTTGCAATACATAATGAACACATCCATCGTAGGGAATTGATACATATATATATATATCGCATCTTAATCCTTTTTACTTTCCCTACCCTTCCTTTCCCATCCTGTTCCTTCATCCCTAGATACCTTTCCAATCTGAAAAAGATCTACCTCTCTTTTTCCCATGATCTGTTTTCTATTTTGCTCTTTAAATTATTTATGCTTTGGGATTCTCATATAAGAAAAACCACTTAGCATCCTTTGTTTAGCTTACTCTTGATTAAGATAATTAGAATGATGCCTCAGTATATTTATTTTAAATTTATGCTGGGCTAAAAATAGAATTTTTCTATGGGCCTTTAAAATCAGTTAGATGAGTGATTCACACTTATTTATTTGGTACTGGGGATCGAACTCACAATCTTGCGCTTGCCAGGCAGGCGCTTATGCCGCTGAGCTAAATCCCCAGCCTGATTCACACTTTTTAAAAAAAAAATCTTCCAAATATAGTAGAAAAATACTAGTTTATGAGTAAAATTGTCTTGCATATTTGCATGATTTTATTTTCTTTAATCTTTCTCTCCCTGCATGCATACACACACACACACACACACACACACACGATAGAAAAGTGTTCTCCAACTGAGCTATACTTACTTGGAATGTGAAAGCATTCTTCAACTTTTGATATATCTCTATAGTATGATACTTCATTAAAAACATTATTAAAGCCTGATAAAGGACATCACACAATTCAAACAGCTATTTATAATTTTGTGTTACTATAGTTGACCCAGTTTTTCAGTTGTTCATGATCATTTTGTTTTCTGACTCTGTGCCCATTATATGTACTAACTACACTCAGTTCCATCTTATCTATAAATTTAATACGTATTGTTTTGTTTGTCCATATTACTATAGGACTGAAGTATTAATGAACCCTTTGAAACTCTAGTTTCCTGTGCTTCACTTTATGGATTCAGATATTCCTCATGTAATTGTTTCTTGGCCTTCTTATAAAAACACTTTAGTTGCGGATCTGAGCACTAGAGAAGGGTTCAGTTTGCCAGACCTCTAAAACTTATATCCTGCCATTTCTCGCTTTGCTTTGTAGTTCAGTGAACATTGCTTTTCCTATTTGTCCTGCCTCCTATGTCAGGCTCCCAGCCATTTTTTCCTGTATTTTTGTTTCCACCTGGGAATAATGGAAACTGAAATCATGAAGTTATTGAATAGCTTTTTGCTGCTTTAACCCTATTTTATTTCCTCCATTCCCTTGCACCTTGTCCGCTTGACTAGATTTAACACTTTGAAAGATTGTCTTTAATAGTGACACTGGTTTGTAATTTATGAAATTATGCACTTTTATAAAAAGACTAGGTACTTCCACATAAAGAAAATTTTTTTGTATTAAATGCTGACATTGACAAAATTGTTCTGTAGATGCAGTGACTGTCCCAGCTAGCTATGTTATCAGCCTTTTGGTGTGTTTTTATAATTTTCATTTAGGAAGGCAGGGCTAAAGATACTGATATAGTATTTCTGCTTTTAATAACTGCAGATTACAGACTATCCAGTACTATATGATAGTCCCTCACAAGGGCCTTGAGGAAGCTCCCCAGGATTACTGAACTTTTTTCCACCCAATAAGATAGTCTAGCAGTTTTTCCTTAGTGTAACATCTTTAGTTCAGTGGAAATATTTCATGGTGGTAGTGACCACTTGATGCAGAGTCTGAGTTTCTCTATGATAAATCCCTTTGCCGGGGGAATGACCACTTGATGCAGAGTCTGAGTTTCTCTATAATAAATCCCTTTGCTGGGGATTTAGCACAGTGTAAATGCCTGCCTGGCAAGCGTGAGGTCGTCAGTTCGATCACTGGTACCAAAAAAAAAAAAAATCAAAATCCTTTTGCCAAATGGCAGAAGTTGCAGACTTGCTACAGACAAGAGTAAAGCGAATAGGTAAATAAACCTGTCCTGGTGTTGGGCATTTTCCTATAGGATTTCAGTCTTGATGAACATAACCGTGTGGGAATCGGACTCCTAGGAAGGCTGTACAGTGTCTCCTGACAGGCCTAATGGCCACCTGTGGGCAGTAATGTTGACATTGTCTGAGGTGGCAGATACAATGCCTGCCTTCTGGTATATTTGGGTGAGTAGTTGAGCCAGCCAGGGGAGTTTGAATGATTAAGGAAAAAGTAAGAGATTCTTGGTTAAGCTGAAGACTTCATTTAGGAACCAAAAACAAATAATCTCTTGGATTTTGAGCCACATATTTTTCTTGAAAAGTATGCATTTTCCTACAAAATTTTGTCGGGGGTTATGTTATTGAGAGGTGAAGTGAGATGAATATGAGGTTTTATTAACGGCACACTGTACAGGAAATCTGAAGACCTGCAGCAGATTTAAATTCCAGGCTCTTGTTATAATTTTTAAAAAGATTGTGAAGTTATAAAAATGCACATGAATCAAGTTTTAATATATTGTAAGATGAGTGGATGAGGCAGTCCATTGTACCATTTCTTTCTTTGGATTCTCAGGCATGTTTGGCAGTGCAAGAAGTCTTAACAAATTCAATAAAAAGTAAATACTAAAAAAAATTGTGATTATACATTAGCAAAATATGTTTAATCATACCTATGCTTGTGGTCTGTTAAATACAGAAGTGTACCTGCATATAAATATTGATTTGATAAAGATACACACCTTGGCAAAATTCAGTGTGACAGTGAGTTGGATGTTGCAGAACCCATGATCTGGTCTTTGTTCTGATTTTGTCATTGAGAATTATATTTTAAGCTTTCTTTGGCTTGAAAAATTGCCCTAGTGTCCCAGTAAATATAATTGTCATATAGAATCTGACAAGATCAGGCGCATTCAGAGTGGTATGGCTGCAGACTAGAATCTGATTATGAACAATGCTTGTTAATTATCGAGGTTCTAAGGGCCATATAAAAAGTGGCTTTCTAAAGTTAAAAGAATTCTTAAATTTTTTCCTACCTTTTGAGGATCCTAAAATTGACTCTACCTATAGAAGTCCATCATTTTCATTAATATTCATTAAAATGTTTTAAAGCCATTATGTACATAGAAACTCTTTCATTGTTCTGTAATGCTGCCATTATGACAGTCTAGATGAGAGTTAGCATTAGGAGAGAAGCCAGAAAGTGTGGAGGTTGTTCCATTCATGTAGCTCAGAACTCCCTGCTGTTTCCATCATTATCAAACAGCTCTTTGGAACTCTTAATGGCTGTGTCCATAGACTCTGTGTATCCAGTTTCCGTGGAGTCTCCATTTTCCTTGTCACTTGTAGATCTGCATTTTGAAAAATGCTTGTTTAAAATATTTAAGTGGAAAAAATAAGAACTCATGGATGTTTGGAATTTAAATGGCATATGTCATTAATGGAAAACACATTCCAGAAATAAGATATAGTTTCTGGAAATAAGAAATATGATATAGATAAGATATATAATTGAGATATATATACTGGGATTATATATATTTAGCTTAATTCTGAATAAAGAAGAGCTTCACTACAGTTTTGTCCTAGATAGCCATCTTTTAAAAAGACTTTTTAAAAGACCTGTAGACTTGTATGATTTTTAACAACAATATAATCACCTAATTGTATTTCCAGGTTGTAATACTATATCGAGAATAAATATATTTCTATACTAAATTCATATGACTTCAAGCCTAAAAGTAAGGAAAAATAACTTCTTGTAGAAAAGGCACAAGAGAAAAAAATTCTTTTTTAGTGAAACAATACTCTGTAACACAGAGGAGCGTAACTGTAAGGATTAATTAAAAATGTTTTAAGTGCATGACATTTAAAAATGCATACATTAAAAATGTATTATGAAGTTTCATTAAAGAACTCCAGCCTAGTCTTTTCAGAGTATCTCTATTAATAGAACATGTATATTCTTCATTCTCTTTTTCTTATTCTTTTGTTGTCATGTTGAGAATGTAAAAATGAATAATTGAATGGTAGAGGAGTATTTCTAAGTATGTTATCTGAAGGAATAATTGGTAACAAAATCAGTGTCCTTTCTGTGCTGCAAACAGTAACTACTAAGAGAGAAAGTGGGCAGGCTTCTGAGTATTGTTAGGAAGGTCTGCTCTTGGACTTTGTATAACTGCAGAGTATTTAAAGTTCCTGGTATCCCTGGAAACACAAACTGTTTGTGATACCAATTGGCACTTGTGTTTCAATGACGTCATACAATTTACAGATTCACACAATGAATCTCTTGTTTGCGGACCTACAGAGGAGTTCAGATAGTTTTGGAAAGCTACCTGACTCCACTCATAGGAATTAAGGCTAAATTGTCAGTCTGGTAAGGTTAGTATGTCTGGCTTTAATTTTAAGGAGTGACAGACAATTCATTCCTTAATCTTTTGAGTTTGGATTCAACTTTTTTTAGGAAACAAAAATTCTCATTGCTTTATTCTTCGTGCTTGCATTTGAGAATTACATATACATTTTTTTGTTCTAATTGAAATTTGTAGAGGAATAGCTTAGGAGGGTTTATTACTCTTTCCATTTTTATCCATCAGCTATGCAACGGTAAGAGGCTTTTAGAACTTGGAGTATTTGAGCTAATCAGTTAGATTATAACACTGCTATTAAAAAGATTACCCCTCCCCCTTCTTTCTCAATCTGGGAAGGACTTGGTAGGCTGATCTAAATGGTATACATTAAGCTGAACAAATTGGCTTAAATAATGTTTCTTCCCTTATATTTTTACTTCTGCTTATAATTGTTTCTCTGGACAAAAGGCAGCGAGCTTGTTGCTCTTCTGTTTTAAAATGTGCAATCAAGAATGATTGGTAGATTTTTGTTACAGCTTCCTTTTGTTTGAGCAAACTTGTATGTTTTTCTTTTTCGTAGTATTTCTAGGAAAGTCTTAATTATATTCCTGATGAGTCCTGAAAATCATTCATAGTTTAAAAGTTTTCTCTTAAATTTTATTTGTTTTTAGAGTCTGATAATTGTGAATGGAGCACAAATTGAATCCATTTTTTCAGATGTGGTAAGAAAAAAGAGCTGTTCACATTTATTGAGCTTTTATAATAGGCTGGGCATTGTTCCTAATACTTGTTATTTTTCATTAATTCTCAGCACATCCCTGTAAAGCAGAAAATACATTGTTTCCATTTTAAAGGTGAAGAAACTGGAAATTCACAAAGTATCTTAAGTAGTGTCTTATGGTTGGTAAGTGATAGAACAGGGATTCCTTTTCATACATTTGGACTCCTTCCAGAATCTGTATTCTTAATCTCTTGGCCTTGTCCCCCCACTCCCAACAACAATGATAATGAGAGCAAATATGTATTCAGCACTTCTCTGTGTTTTAGAAATTATTTATTAGAGTAATCTAATAATAATTACTTATCTAGAGTAATAATCAAATAACTTAAATTGGGGATTTGGATCTAGACATGGATTCCAGTTTGATTCGGAGCCTTACTCTGCCAGATTTCTGTGATAGTTCTTGAAAATCTTTGAAAACAATTTATGCATACGTACTGAAAATCAGTTATGAGTTGTTTTAAGGAACAGTATAGAAGAATCTCAGCAGAGGTCAGTGTGTTTCAGGGCTCTTCGAGTTAGCTTCCCTGCCCTTACCCATTACCTCAACCAGTCTCTGGTCCAGAGAGCATCTACTTTCAGCTCTTCAGAGGCTTTCCCCAGTAATTACATTCATATTTTGAAATAATTTATATATTCACATGTATACATATGCACACCTGAAACTATAGGCTCACATCATTTCAAACTTTTTTTACTACTTTAGTAGTACATTCTTCTACTTTTAATGTTTTTTAAAATTCTAAACTCATAAACACAATCCTAATATTATTTCCTTTTATAATCAAGAAAATAGAATGTCAAAAGGGTTATTATCACTTGCTAAAGAAAACACTATTTCTCTGCTTACAACATTTCGGATACCAAATGTGTGGTTTTCTTCTACCCTGACAACCAGTTCTCCAATCTCTGGACACCACGCGAGTGTCCTAAAATTCCATTCAGCTCTAACATCATCTTTCTGAAGTTAGCACAGGCCACACAGATAAGTGCTCAGTCCCGCAGACCTGCCTCTGCTTCATATACCAATTGCAAGTCCTGGTCCCCTGCTACACGTGCCCAACCTGGCTACACATTGAAGGCTCCTGCAGCCCCCTTCTCAGATTTGATAGTTTGCTGTAGTGACTCACAGAATTCAGGGAAACATTATTAATAGATTTTATAAAGAAAAAAATATAAAGGATACAAATGAGCAGCCAGATAAGGAAGTACATAGACCAAGGTCTAAAAGGTTCTCAAGTGAAGGAATGCCTCTCCTTGAGAGGTTTTGTAGTACATGGCCCTCCTGGCATGTGAAAGTGCTACTACAGTAGCTCTCTGAACCTCACTGTGTAAGACTTTTTGATGGAACCTCATTACACAGACATAATGAAATCATTGGCCATTGGTTAGTAATTCAAAATCTCATTTGAGCCTCACAAAAACACCTAAAGGAATAAATGTTTTCATCATCTCTACATTAGAGACAAGTAAATTGATGTTCAGTTAATTTGTCCAAGGTCACAGAGGTTGTAAATCTTATAATCGGAATCTTTTTAAAGTAAAATTTTTATTGAAATAAAATTACACAGAGAAGAGTGGACCTCCTAAGCTTGATGTATGCAGCTTGCTGAGTTTGCATAAAGGAGACTTTTAATTTGTGAGTTACACACTGCTGAAGAGACACAACATCCCACAAGGCCCACCTTATGCCTTGTCCCAAGTATTATAGTTCCACAGAATAAGCACTGTTAGATTAGATTAGTTTTACCCAGTTTTGAGCTTTATATAAGCAAAAATTTGCATTATACATCTTCTTTTGTTCAACTTATTTCTGAGATTCTATATGTAGGTATAGTCTTTTCATTCTTGTTATATAATATTCCATTTTATGAATTATCGGAATTTACTTAATATTTGTTTTCTCCTTGGATTGTTCTGTGTTATCTGTCCTTGTATGTCTTTGGATATACATGTGTCCACATTCTTTTTGGATGAATATCTACTAATGGAATTGCTAGATATATCTCTAGTTTTAGTAAATACTGCCAAACAGTTTTCCAAAATGATGTACTTACACTCCTACTTCTAGATGTTCCACACCCTTACCCCTGTACTTAGTATCCTTTTCTTTAATTCTTTCCTGATGACTAATGAAGTTAATTTTTTTTACATGTGGATCTTTGGCTAATCTTTTTTTTTTTTTTTTTTAGATATGTGTTCAAGTCTTTTGCCCATTTTTTGGTTGGGTTGTCTGTCCTTTGTTTTCCTTTTTTTTTTTTTAACCTTCCCAATACTATTTACACATGGTTTTTTCAGACAGAAATTTCCCCCTGCAATCTACCCTTTTCTTTACAAATTAGAGTGGTTTTCCTTATTTCTGTTCCCCTTTCTGAGGCAGTAACTTTTGACTCTTCTTCCTTTTTATCCTAGGATTTACATATGTCCCTTAATTCTAAATAATATTCATACGCTGCTGCTTTTTATTGATCATCAATTTAGATCTTCTTTATTAATAATATTTCTATTATGGTAGATAAGAATTTAGCTGTTGCACAAAACTATCCCAGCTCCCTTGCCACTGAGTTGTTTTTGTTGTAGTTATTGTTGTTTTGATTTGTTACTTTTGTTTTGTTTTTGTTCTAATCAGCATTCAGTGTTTATATTCTTATGCTTTCACCGAGTGTGATTGACTGTCATTATTTTTCTCTTACTATTTTTTGTATTGTTTTCTGAAGTCAATAATTTCCTTTTTTTTTTTTTTCATGTTTAGGTTTCTTCATATCTATTATTCTTGTCATACCTTCCTGTAGTTTTACAATACACTTCTACTCAAGGTCAGTTGCATCAGGAAACCTATCAGATCCAATATTATTTTGTTTCATTTTTTCTTAGAGACATTCCTCATGGACACCTCCTATTCGGATAGGCCTGTTTCCTGAGCAGTAATCCTCTTAGGAGTTTGTTCTACTGTCATTCTTGGAATTCCTTTTGCCTTTCTCATAGGCCTTATTCCCTGTTTCCCGGATCTTCCCCTCATTTTAAAATACACGTCCTGTTTTGTTAGGGCACATCCTCCAGTAATGTCAGAGGGTGGCACAGAGGCAGACAGCCTGACATGACAACCCTGACTGTGCCAGTCTGTGTAGTCAAAGTGTTCCAGTCAGGACTTGCTTTTGTTTGGTGGATAGTTATCAACCTCCATTTCTTTTCATCATCATCTTGAAATATTCTTTGCTTCTCTCTTATGTTGAAATAGCTATTTAAAAATCAGATGTACTTTTTGTTTTCTTGGTTTGCTCCTCATATGGACTGAATGGCTTTGTCTACTCAAAGTTATTTTATATAGAAGCTAATCTCTTGTGACTATTTGAAGATAGATCCTATAAGGAGGTGATAAAGAGTAAATGAGGTTATAAGGGAAAAGCCTAGTTTTGGTTTGGGTCAAAAATGTTTCTTAAAGACTCATATGTTACGAGGTAGGGCTTTTGCAAAGTGATTAGATCATGGGGTACTAACCTTATTGATATATTAGCTTATTGATGAGTTCATAGCTGAACATACTATTGAGAGATGGGGCCTGGTTGGAGTTGGCAGGTCACTAGAGAGCATAACCTGGAAGGCTGTATGCTGGACACCTGCCCTTTCTTTTTCTCTCTGGCTCTTTCCTTGTCTCTCTGCTTCCTGGTTGCCATCAAGTAAGCAGCTTTCCTCTGCCAGGATGTTTTTGTCTTGAATCTAGTCAACCAAGGACTGACGCCTCTGAAATCATGAGCTAAAATAAATCTTTTCTCCTTTAAATTGAGTTTCTCAGATATTTTGATCACAGTAATCACAAGCTGACTAATACAGAAAATTGGTACCAGAGATAGGGTTATTGGTATGACTGTACAAGAGGACATGACTCAAATCTTTGGAAGTTGTTTGTGGAAGAAGTTTGGAAAGACTTGGAGTTATGGACCTGAACTCTAGAATGTTGTAAGTGAAAGTTAGTAGACAATTCTGATGGGAGCTCAGAAGACCAGAATGTTGATAGGAATGTGGACAGTGAAGGCTGCTCAACGAGGTTTCAGATGGTAAGTAGTATTCTATTGAAAATTGGGCCAGAGGCCGTTCATGTTATGTTGACTTTTTCAGCTATGTTGGTCCTAGTGACAAAAAGCTAATACAGGCCCTAATTCCACAGGGCCCTTAAGAGTCAAGAGATAACAGAGTTTGCTCTCTTCCTCATGTGGACATAAAGTGAAAGGCAGTTATCTGCAAACCACTAAGAACCACCATTAGGAACTAGATTGATTGGCACCTTGATTTTTGTACTTCCCAGTCTCTAAAATTATATGTGAAAAGAAATGTCTGCTATTTAAGTCATCCCATTTAAGGTATTTTATTGAAGCAGTCTGAGCAGACTAAGCCACTCCCTCATTTTAAAGGCGGATGTACTATGGTAGCTTCTTGAGAAACAGTGCAGGGTAGGTAAATTATTTTAGATCTTAAATAACTAAGGTATCTTTATCCTCACATTTGACTGTTAATTTGGCTAAGTGAATAAATCAGTGGTGGCAAACCTACACCATGGGTGTTACTTGTTTTTCTTTTAAGACAAAAGATGTTAATGTATGAGTTTTTTTCTAAACTAAAATCTGAATTTTGAACTCTTTACAAATTCTTCTCAATTCCTCTCTTGCTTTTCAGAAGTTTAGATCCATTCTTATTTCCGATGCTTTTTTTTTGACATATTTTTTCTCAGAGTTTTTGATAGATACTAGTTTTGCTGGGTATTCACTGAGTTTCGCTCTGAAAATTCACGTCCAATTAATATTGAGAAATTTCACTAATAATTTTCGCATTCTATTACTATTTCTTTTGTATTTTTATCTTGTCTCAATTTTCTTATCTTTTATTCTTGCCTTTTTCTGAATTTTATATTTTAATTGTATTGAATTTTGTTTTATTTTTGCTGTCTTGTTTATTAAAAAAAGTTCATTTTTAGTTCTATGAATATTGCTTTTCTTTAAAACAAGTGGCTTGTTTTTGTTTGATAGGTGCCAATTCTTCTCAGGTCTGTTTTTGGATAATAATAGTTATTTGTTTTCTTTCTCTATTGTTTGTGTCTCCTTCAGGGTGCCTTTTTCTTTGTTGGCCTCCTTGTTTATTTTAAATCTATATATTCTCATGGTAGAAGCTTTCCTCCTTGTTTGTGTGCTGTATACTAAATGGAAAGCTAGAAAACTGACTGTAAGTCTGAAATGGGCTTGTCCACTGAGGACTATACTGTAAGATAATCCTGATGTAGTGTTTGTTGGGAGATCCTTTTTGTTAATAAGTTTGATTCTTTCAGAATGCTCTAAGGCATTTGGCGCTACTTCTTTATAGTGTTTATCACAATTGTTCTAATTGAATTGTATACCATTTTTACACTATTTGATGCTATTGAATTTAAGTTCCTTGAGTTCAGTGACTAGCTCTGTCTTGTTTATTGTTATGTCTCCAAGTTTGAGTTCAGTACTTTATACACAGTAAATAAATAAAGTACTTGCTAAATTATGAATGAACAAATGAACAAGAGCAACAAAAAGAAAACTAAGGAGAAGCTCTGTTGGTATGCTAGAAAAAAAGTCTTAGATTGCAAGTAACTAAATTGTAAGGTAACAGTGCTAGGCATATCACTCTGAACAAGTAATTTTATGATGAGGTGTCTCATTTTATTAATCTGGTTTGAGGAAATGTGATTTACTGACCTCTAAGATAACTCTACATTGTTTCCCAAAACATTCTCCCCTTCTGCCTTCTTTGCTTCTATTCCTGCTGTCCATTATTTTTATATTTTCTCCAACCTGACCCTCATTTGCCAACTCTTCCTTAAATTTATTCTTTTCTCCTTATTCTCTGTAATGTATATACCAAGATGTCTGAACAGTTCTCACTATCCAAATATTTACTATAAAGATTAGAAATTCATAACCAAAACTTGGCTGACCACATTAAGATATTACTTAAAAAAAACCCACATTGCATATTCTGGCCAAAAATGTAATTTGCTGAGGAATCTGGAGAAGAGAAGATGTAATAGGTGTATTTTCTTGTATCAGTTGTTTCCCTGACAGGACTGTGTTTTGTGAACTCATTATTTAAGGTTTGTACAATCTTAATATTTTCTAAGATAATGGAAGAATTGTAGGAAGGTTAGGAAAGTTCATACTTAGAAGAAAAGATAGAAATGAAAAAAACTAATGAGAGACAAAAGACATAAAGTTAGCCATGCATGTATCTTTATTACTATGAATATAAATTGTATCAATTTGTGAGAAAATAAATACAACTATGGTAGTGCTGCTAGTTTTAGAAAGTCTTATAGTTAATTTTATTTTTAGTGTTCTTTGCATTCATTATATAGCATTAAAATGATCTTTATGGTTTACTTACCTCTATGTTTATAGTATAGAAAGGAATATAATTTGTAACTGATTCTGTGTACTGTGTATAAATGTGCTTTCCAACAAGTTCATTAAATATTAACTGATTTTGTATTGGCATTTTTAATATAGAACTTTCTGATGAATCATTTATATGTTTAAGAATATTTAATAATATTTGGAAAAAATTGGAGTTTTAGGTGGACTTGAACTAAATTTTCTTGAAGTAAATTTTCAGTTTTTCTAAAATTTTCTATTTTTCTAAATTTTCTTTTTCTTTTTCTTATTCTATTTTCTTTTTCTATTTCTATTTTGATTTCTGAGTATAGCTTAGTTCTTGTAACATATGCAAGGCCCTGAGTTTCATTCCAACTATTGCCCAAAAGAGAAAAAATTAAAATACACGAATAAATAAAAACATATAATGGAGTCCTCATTATTTGAGAATTTGCTAACACCTTTGCATGAATAGATTAAGAAAGATGTGGTTTCAATTTGTATTGGTTATATCGCACAGAAAAAGCTAAATGCTTTTTCCCCTTCTACTCACTTGAGGTCAATGATTTTTTTGTTTCTTTGTTGTTTATTTTTTTTTATAAAAATAGAATTTTCCCCTTCTGTCATAAACAGCTGCATTGTATCAGGGCACAGGTCACTGAATTGAATTGTCTATTTACCAGGGAGCCTGGTAGGATTCTTGTGTGTGTGTGTGTGTGTGTGTGTGTGTGTGTGTGTGTGTGTGTTTGAGACAAGGCCCCACTATGCAGTTCAGGCTGGTCTTGATCTCACTTTGTAGCCGAGGCTGGTCTCAGACTTGCTATGATCCTCCTGCCTAAGCCTCCTGAGTGCCGGGATTACAGGCTTGCGTCACTACACCTGGCCCTGATAGGATTCTTTAGAGTAGCATATATTACCTCTGTGTACTTAGTGATTTGTGATTCAAACAGATCACAATTAAAAAAAAATACATATTTACCTGTGGTTTTTATTCCAGTGGACGCTGTGGAGAGAGAGAGAGCAATTAATGATTTTTGACCTTACCAGATGCTTGACATTTTTTGTTTTAATGCAGTGTGCCTTCTGCTTTTTTAAGTAAAGAGATTATGTCACAATATTGGCTACTTAGCTAGTTTTTAAAAGCACAGAAACTGATCTCACAGTACTAGTGAACTACTTACTCTTTTTTCTCCTCTCAAGTAAGAATCACATTCTTTAAAAGTTCTAATTCTTCACAACAGCTGCTCCTGAAGGAAAGTGATGAGAGTCAATTTAAAAAGAGGCAAGCGTGGGGGTATATTAATATAGGAAGAAGTACTAAATACAACAGAAGGAATGTGCACTAAATGGTGTTTGAGATTCTTAATGCAGTTCATTTTTTCTACCAGTAACAGAAACATGAGACATGAAAAGGATCTTAAATTTTGATTATTTAATAATAGAACACCATGGTCATGTTTTAAGGGCCAGACTAGTATTTTCTTACACTTTCCTTGAATTAGCACAGTATCTTCCTTTGAGAAAAACTTCCATATGGACTTTTTTTCTTCTAAAGATTATGTAAATGGGTTATTTTATCTTAAGTATTTCATATTTTTCTCTTTAAGGGTTTTAGTATGGACTATATAGATGTGTCACATCTAGTAGGATCAAAGGAAAGTCTGTGATAGGGTACCATCTGTCATCTTGACATCGTTCATAACACTTCATTCAGTTATGCAAGCAATGTAGTTACTTATGCAGTAACTACAATGTGGGAATTATGGGACTTATTTTTTCTAATGTTTGCTTAAGAAGTGGAAGAAAACCATGTGTTCTGTTTTGCCTGCTGTTTCATGGCACACGTATTGGTGGCAGTGTAAAATAAAACAGTGATGTGGAAAGGAGAAGCAAGGTAGAACCATCATAGGAATCGTTTCCCATCTAGCCATCTTCTTAAAATAACTAGGTAAGCAGAAAACTGAAATGAACTCTCTTTAAAAGAGAAATGTCACGTTTATCAAACATGTGAGTGTCTAAATAAGTCATGTTTTTAAGGAACATACTGCTTTGTTGTCAGGTAATTTATTTTGCCCTGTGATGGAGCAGAGTTAGAACCTCAGCGTTGAGCTACAGTGCTGCTGAGACTGAGAGGGAAACTGCAGCGGCTCTTTGCAAATCTTAGAATAAGGAAATTACTCACTAGGAAGAAGTGTTCTATCTCCTCTCTGCCCTTACTGACAGACACCAATGCTCAAGTAGTGTGAACATGTGCCTCTGTATTTGAGAAAAAACTTAAAAGTGGTTCATTCGGGGTGAGACTCAATGTAAATTGTTTTACAATTATGATCTCAGTGAATGTATAATATTGTAAGACTGAGACTTGTATTTCCATAAGTCAGACACATTGGAGTAATTTTATGTCTTAAACAGATTGAATCATTTATTAATATCCTTATCTGTGTTCATGTGACGATATTTAAATCTACTGGGACTATTAATTTGTATGAATCATAATATAATTTGCCATCTCAAAGTTTAATTGTATGTCAGGACAAAGTTTAATCCTTATGTTAGGTAGTTGTAAATATAAGAAAATTTTTGTTTGTTGTTTTGTTAATGGGATATTTTCTAACATTTTGATACAATATAGAGGGTAAGAAGGTAATGAAAAGATAAAAATAAAATGGAACTGTTAATGATCCAAATGGGTTTACCTTTCTTTTCTGTGCCTTAAGATGAAAGGGAGTGAATTGATCACAGGTGTATTAGGTCTTAAACAGAAAGCACTAATACATTTGTTAAATAATTTGATCACATATCTTCAGTATAAAATAGGCTGCTTTTCAGCAGCATGTTAGTTATTGGCCATTGTTAAGAATCACCTTTACCTGGCAAGGCTAAGAGTATTTCTTCTGCCTTCAACTTCTACAAGTTGCTTATTTTCTAAAAAAAAATTTACATATGTACATACCTAATTAAATTTCCAGCTCTATCATGTGATTTTGTTTCATCTTCATCCTGTGATAAGCCGTGTTGTACCTTTCTCCCATTACAACTTAACACAAAAGAGGTCTGATGCTGTTGTTTGCTTGACAAGTAGTTACTCAATTTTTATTGACATTTGAAGGGGCCCAGAATATGATTTTTTAGACTTACTGGTAAACTAAATGATGTAGTATTTTGAATGCTGTTTTGCAATTACTTGGAAAAAACGGGAATGTATTGAATTCTTTCTTTTCTTTTCTTTTCTTTTCTTTTCTTTCTTATTTATTTGCAGCGCCAGGGATTGAACTTACAACCTTGTGCTTGCTGGGCAGGCGCTTAGACCGCTGAGCTAGATCCCCAGCCCTGTTTTTGAGACAGGGTCTCACTATGCCGTTCAGGCTGGCCTTGAGCTTACTTTGTAGCCCAGGCTGGTCTCGAACTCACAACAATCTGCCTGTCTCAGCCTCCCGAGTGCTAGGATTACAGGCATGAGCCACCACGCCCGGCTGCATTGAATTCTTTAAATGAGCTTCCCTTTTAGGTTTTTTTCCTTTTTTTCAAAAACATCTGTGTTGGACTTCCTAGCTAAAACTAAAGCAAAATTATAGTTATGTAACCTACTTTATGAGTATTTATCAACTTCTGTTTGTATTAATTTCTGTTTTATTCTCTTACCTCTTGTGTTGTTCTTCCTTCACAAATAGCTAGAGAGTTACCAGTCCTGTTAATTGCTATTTCAAAATCTGGCTCACATGGTGCTTTTCTTACTGTTTCAATTTAGTACAAATTCTAATCATCCCTTCATCGCACCATTACATTAGTCTTTCATTTGTTAAGACTTCTGGTCTTTTTCCCCATTTAATTCATTTTATAAAATATGGCCAGATTTTCTGAATTTGTCATTGGCATCCTACTCTATAAGCAGTGGTTTTTTACTGTATAATCTGTGGAACCCTAGAGTCATAAAGCTCCAGGATCTGCCAGCTTAAAGGTTATTTTATAATAAAATTGAAAGATTATAATTATTACATGTTTACTATATGGCAGCCGTTTTCTGGAAAAAAAAAGATGTAAACCTATCACGTCAGGAGAAACAACCACCACTACAATGTATGTTGCAAATGATAAAATTCACAACTAAGATGGGAATTAGAATTTCAGAAAACTCAGACTACCATCTTGAGCTTGGCAGCTTTCCATTGTTGTAAAGACCTTTCTGATGAAATCAAAATTTTTGTGATTATTCATGAATGTGATTGTTTTATAGCATATAATTTGAAATATCAACATTTAAAAGATCTGCAAAACTGATTTAGCCAATATTTTCTAAATGATGATTACACGATGTTTGTAAACTCAGCAGACAACATAAAAGAGTCATTCAGAGGACAAGGGGAAGCAGTGTTTGTTTGGATTTATTGATGACTTTTAAGTTCATTGATGAGGTTTCAGAGTCCATGTTGTACTGACTTTTAAAAAGTTACTGCTTGCCAGGTTTTGGTATTGTATGAAAGAAGACTGTCAGAGATTGGTAAGGAAGGGGAAGTAAAAAGCACTAAAATATATTATGTACGTGTACCAACTCCCCATAAAGAATGTAATTACTATGTAATGTAAACATGTATTAATAAAAAATAAAAACTGAAAACAAATTTTAAAAGTGAAAACCATTAAGTTTACACAGTAATATCTAGTTTTAAAGAAGTGGTTTCTAAAGGAATCTATTAAATCATCTCTGATTCTTCTAGTATTTCTAAAATTATTTAATTTTTGGTAATGAGGCCAGCATGTAATGTCCTTGGTATTCACATAGGAATAAGACAGAGCAAATCTAAAATTGTTTCTAATTTTGCTATTAAGATTCTTCTTTGTGATTCTGTTAGGTATCCTTTTCTCTAGTGAATTTTAGACACTAAAAATAATTGAAAGTCAGAAATTAGAAGTAAGTCACTAGAGCAAAAAGTAAAGATTGGTAGAATTAGTAAGATGAAATAGGGTAAAAATCTGAGCTTGTTCTATTCATGTAGGTTCAGTATATAAGCCTTGCTCATGTACTATTAAACCTTTATAGCCAGGAAAACAGGACATAATACAATGAATGAGGTCATGATAGAATGAATAAATTAAATTTTAGGTTAAAATTTTTACTTTATCTTGTTACTTAAAGAACTTCTTGCCGGGCATGGTGGCGCACGCCTGTAATCCCAGCACTCGGGAGGCTGAAGCAGGAGGATTGTTGTGAGTTCGAGACCGGCCTGGGCTACAAAGTGACCCCAAGGCCAGCCTGAACTGCAAAGGGAGACCCTGTCTCAAAAAGACAAAAAAACAAAACAAAAAAAAAAAATTCTTAAGCCTTAGTCCAAAAGTGCTAAAAATAATAAAAATGATCACTTATTTCTTCCATGCATCTTTGTTTGTTGTCACACTAGGGATTGAACCCAGGGTCCTGTGCTAGGTAAAAACTCTACTACTGAGCTACACCCCCAACCCTCTTCTGTGCAGTCTTAAAAAATGATTTAAAAAGTGGGAATTGCCTATACATAGACAAAAATAGATGAAACTTTAACTTCTGTAAATTATGTAATCCAACTCATTAAGACAGAAGTCTTTTAAACATAGAGGTATTACTCCCTATTTTGTTGTTCTCTATTTCATCCTATCGTTAGCACTGCAGACAAATGGTTCAGGGTCCCAAAATGCTTTGAGACAATGTCTTGTTTCACAATAATGTGAAGAAATAAAAACAAAGTTCAGGTAGGACAACAAGAACATTAGATACTGAGGTTTTAAGAGAATTTTCAGGGTCATGACAAAAAGGGAAATTAAATTTTCTGAAATTCAGTATTGATACAGATTTTCTTTTTTCAGGCAACCTGGGTTGTGCTATAAATACAATACCTTGTATTCTAATTTTTGCAAGCATATGCTTATTTATGATTTACAACTTGTCTCCTGACCTCATGGGTGTTTGTTTTCTTACCTCTTCAATTTGACTTGCTCATCTTGTAAAACAGCTAAGTAGATATATAACATACACTAAATAATATACAATAATATATATTAAATAATCATTGCAGTATAAGGAATGAGTCCATTGTGACTAAAGAGCTTCTAATATAGCCGTGTATGGTGGCACATGCCTGTAATCCCAGCACTCAGGAGGCTGAGGCAGGAAGATTTTTGCAAGTTCAAGACTAGCCTGGGCTACAAAGTGAGCCCAAGGCCAGCCTAAACTGCATGGTGAAACCCTGTCTCAAAAAGACCAAAAAAAAAAAGAACTTCTAATATATATTGAACTGTCATAAAATCTTTGTTTAATGAATCGAACATATATTTATGATTAAGATATCTTCCAAGTTTTACAATTGCCCAAATGAAGGAACAATTCATATAAAAAATTTTTAAGCAACTAAAATGGTGATAATTGCTTGGTACTTAAGTGGAAATGAGGCATTTGAGAATTGTTGAAATATTTTGCTTTAATATTAGTACCTCTACCTTTAAAAAAATATAGTAATACATTTAAATTTGTCCTTAAATTGTTTTGTTTTTATGATCTTACTGGCCTCTAGTGGTAATATGATGCTATTGTTTAAGTATTTTTAATTATAAAGCTGTTTTTGTATGCTGCCAATAACCTTACTCTCTCAGTTCTTGGTCAGCTATATTCTCAAAGAATACATGAAACATCCTCTTCCTCCTGAAGGCTAGAAGCTGTATCTTTTGTTCCTGTATCTCAGTCACCCTTGCCTTTCTATTTTGAATGACAATGTTTTAGATCAGAAGCATCTTCCCATTATTTTATTTTTTTCCTTTTTTTAAATTTTATTTTAAAGAGGATACAACAAAGGAAAATAAAACAGAATAAAACCAATCAGAACAAACCAGAGGAAGTGATACAGGACTTCACAACATTACAAAATCAACAGTAGTTACCATAATGCCTTTTGTTGTCTTCAAAATAGCTGCAGATACTTTCAGATACAGTAAAAAGCAAACAGAACAGAGTAGAATAAAAACAGTAAAAACAAGACAATGGATACAGTAAAAGACTACAAAACAAGACAACAGTAAATTCAAAATGGCTACCATATATATCTTACTATCCTTGAAATAGCTGTACATGTCAACAGGTATAACATAATCAAGCAAAGCAAAAGAGAATAAAACCCAACTGAGCAAAACAATAAACAATGTAGGGCTTTAGAACGAGACTGTAGGGAATCAGGAATGGCTGCCACTCTCAGAAGGCAACCCCCACTAGATGCCATGCTGTGTACCACTATCTTCTGAATAGATGATCAGACCACTGGCCCTAGACCTGCAAGGTCAGTGAAACACCAAAGCACCACAGGCTTGCAATGGTGTTTCAGCTTAATAACTATCATCAGAGCCTGTGTTTCTCTGGATCTGCCCGTCGCTTGGGGGAGGGGTTTGACACTTTTGTTTGTCAGCCCACGAGACTGAAGGAGCTGGGATCTAACTTTCACCTTGCCAGCGGGGGCCCACGGGGAGAGGCTTGGCTCTAGAGGTCTTAGTCCCACAGTGGTTTGTGCATGGTGCTGTTTCTGGTGGTACCTGTCTGCTGTTTCTGGTGGTACCATCATGCTGATGCTGACACATGGGGAGAAGCTTGGCTCTGGAGGGTCCCAGTCCAGACAGTGGCCCATGCATGACGCTGTTTCCGGCAGGATGGTTCTTGTTCTCCCTCCCCAAAGTCCCTGCTACACTGACTCACGGGGAGAGGCTTGACCTTGGAGGTCCTGGTCCCACAGCAGCCTGTGCGTGGTGCTGTTTCCTGCGGGACAGGTCTAGTTCTCCCTTGCCAAAGTCCATGCTGATGCTGACTCCCCTCGCATTATTTTAGTGTTTATATACAGAGGTAAGTACTATTTCCAGTTTGTGCTAACTGTTCACCTGTAGTATTTCAGCCTTTTCTACAGATTTCAGGGTTAATTTTTTCCCCCATGTTTTGTATATAATAGTTTTTATTTTCTGAAAAGGAAGTTCCAGTTTATCATTAAAATTCATGTTTAGACTCATACTTTGACTTTGAAGACTCTTATATTTGAAATACTGATTTAGTAATCATGATAGTGATATGTCACTTTTATTTTTTCTTTTGTAATGCAGATGTGAAAGGACCACCCACCCATCGTTTGTCTTGTGGTCAGTCACCCTACACGGAGACGACAACATGGGAACGGAAGTACTGCATCCTAACCGACAGCCAGTTGGTGTTGCTCAACAAGGAGAAGGAGGTAAGATGGAAAATTACTTCTCTTTTCTCAGAAAACTCTGAAATTCTATCGATTTTATTTTCGTGTTGATAATTAGCATTATGCAAATATAGACTTTAAGCCGAGCACAGTGGCACATGCCTGTAATCCCAGCACTCAGGAGACTGAGGTGGGAGGATCACTGTGAGTTCAAGGCCAGTCTGAACTACATAGCAAGATCCTGTCTCAAAGCAAAACAAAAAATACAGAGTTTAACAACATTTATCTAAAGGGCTGTTAATGCAGAATGAAGTGTTTTTCCAAAGAAGAATGAGTTCCACAAGATAGGGCCAGCATTCTCTCTAAGGAACAGAAGAAATACTGAGTTAAGTTGAGAAATTTGGGGTGAGAAAGACTGGAGTGGATAGACCTGACCTGCAAATGACCTGAAAGAAGTACTGGAAATTTTATATCACTCTACCTCTTAAAAACAACAAAAATTGGCATGGTCAGTGGATTAATTGAAAGAGATTTAATGAAGGGACAAGTTACAGATGAGTGAGCAGCATAGGGTGATGAAGCAACTGTGAGCTAACCATAGCCAAAAGCAGTTACACCCTAAACCTTCAGGGTAACAGAAGGAAGCCAGGTTTCTGAAACTCAGTAGTAGCTCCATGAGAACCTACATGACATTTGCTGTGATTGTACACAAAAGAGCACAGCCTCTACCAAAAAGCACAGATGGCCAACAAAAAAGGAAGAGAGAATAAATACCCCAGCGCTCTTCTGCTGGCTGATTTCTTGCTATTGTCCCTGTTGGTCAGATCTACACTGAAGGCAGGAAAAAATTGCTTTGATGTGTTCTGTAGAAGTCATCTTCCTGAAACACACAGAAAGAGAATGAAGGGCAGAGAGTAGTGTAGGTCTGCAGAGACAGACACAATGTAATCCACACCAGACAGTTTGTTTTGACTCACAGTTTTAGAGGTTCTGGTCTGTGATAAGAACCTCACAGCTTTTTGGGCCTATGGTCAGGCAGCATATCAGAGCCAGAGAGTATGACAGAGCCAAACCACTCACATATGTACAGGAATCCAATGAGAGAGGAAAAGGAAACAAGGATCTGGAGTCCCACTATCTCCTTCCAGAGCATGTCCCTACTGACCTAAACACCTCCCATTAGCCCCCACCTTCTACAGTTTTGACCTCCCAACAGTACCAAGGGCTGGGGACCAAATCTTCATGCACATGGATATTTAGGGGATGCTTAATATCAAAACTATGGCATGAACCTGCCCAGACCATAAAGTTTAATTCCCTGGTTTTTTGTTTGTTTTTTGTTTAGTAAAACAGGATACTAAAAAGAGGATAAAAATAATCTGTAAGGTTATTTTCCATAGGCATTTATGTGATTCCTATTGAATACCTATTATCTGTGCAGTGTTAATGGTCACAAATACGTGGTTTTATTGGAGTACTTGAGGTAAATTAAATTATAACCATTTGTAACTAGATACAGATAGCAGCCTCACAACATTGTGAATGTATAAATGCCAGGGAACTAGTGACTTTAAAATGGTTAATTTTATGTTATAGGAATTTTACCTCAATTAGGTTTTATATTGTAACTACAAGGGAAAGATAAGTGAATTATTGCCTGGGGATAGGTTATGGTGTGGAATGGAGAATGCCAAAAAAATCAGTTTTTACAGAGGAAATAAATGCTTACAAGTAAGAACTCACCAGAAAGAAAAGAGTGGGGCAAAATACTATGTATGGGTATAAGGATACAAAGTCAAGAAGCATATCTCTTTGGCAGAGTGTTCAGTTTTTATAATATAGCTTCCAAAAGGAAAAGTAATAGCTGGCCAGAACTAGATAATAGAACCTTGAAGACTATGGTGAGGAATTTCGACTTTATCCTGGAAATGGTCCAGGCAATAGAAAGTGTTTATAAGAGCAATGACATAAGCCAGGCATGGTGGCTCATGCCTGTAATCCCAGCACTTGGGAGGCTGAGACAGGAGGATTGTTGTGAGTTCGAGACCAGCCTGGGCTACAAAGTGAGCTCAAGGCCAGCCTGAACGGCATAGTGAGACCCTGTCTCAAAAACACAAGGGCCGGGAAGTTGGCTCAGTGGCCTAAGTGCCTGCCTGGCAAGTGTGAGGTTATGAGTTCAATCCCCAGTGCCACAAAAAAAAAAAAAGGAGCAATGACATAATCAGATTTGCTTCTTAATAAAGTAATTCTGTTGATCATATGGAACAATGAATGGAAAACTATGGAAGTAAATAGATAAGTTACTGCAGTAAACCATGTTAGGAATGATGAAAGGATGGTGACTTTGTAAACAGTTTGTAAATACAATTTAATGTTCTCAGACAGGTAGTTATGTTCTGCCATTATTAAATTGCAAAAGTTGATTGAAATCTTTAGGAAAAGAAAATGTGAAGACATCACCGTACCTGCTTCTTGAACAGTAAGTTTAATACCCTGTTAATTTTATTATAGGAAAATACAGAAAATTCATTTTTTTAATGGTAGGACTAGAATATACTATTACTCTTTGGCTTTTACCCATACTGATGAATTATAAGGACTATACTGTAATTTTTAGCCTTATAATTTTGCATTGAGTATTTTAGAATTTCTTGAAAGGAGTTTAAGGAATGTCCTACTAAAACAATCTGAAAGAGTGGTTTAAAATCTTAATCCAGTCTGCCTGCCAGTGCCTACCATGGGAAGGCACTTCCTGTGGGCAGCCAGTGGGAGCAGGGACACAGAGCCAGGTAAGCCCCATGCACCTGCAGGCCACCATTGGAGGCCCTTGCTTCCTTCAGGCAGCCATCACTCATCAGGAGAATCAGACAAACACACCTCTGTGTGCCTGCCACCTTCGCAGGAGTCCCAGTGTAGATATGCAGGCTGAGAGAAGCAGCCCCACCACCACGCACCCCTGGCCATCAGGGAAGCCCCAGTATAGCTTCACAGGTCTGGAGAAGCCCGCCCCACATCCTGCTGCCTCCATGTAAAGCTGGGGTCAGAGGAACCCAGGCGCCTGTCCCATTCCCCTACACTGTGGAGGAGCAGCCAATGTGGGAAGTGCCTGGGACCCCACAACCAACTTGTTGGGAGGAACCCAGGAGAATGACAAAACAAAGGAGCAAAAGTCAATCTTAGACCTCCAGCCCAAACAGAACAAGTCTGAGAGATACAGTCATGGAAGAAAATGGGAGTCATACACCTGAAATCTCTGAGAGGATAACAACTGAAGTAAAGAAACAACTTCCTGAGACTGTAAAAGTAATCAGATCAGAAATAATGTCTCAGGTAAAAGAAGAAATGAAAAGCATAATGAAAGAATTGCTGAGCATATCTAAAGATAAAGAGGAGCATAAGAAAATGATGGAAACCTTGAATGAGCAATATAGAAAGGAATTACAATGCATGGAACAGGTTAAAAAAGATATCCAGGAAATTAACAAGTCAATCAAAAGCTGGCAAAACCACTTGAAAGAAACTGAAGATAGACTTTCAGACCTTGAAGACAGGATAGCCCCTAGCAATCATGAAAGGAAAGATGTTTTGAAAATAACAGGAAACCAGAAAATAACAATTTAATG
>RJWT010001392.1:0-48739 GCA_004365215.1 Cuniculus paca
CCCAAAATCTTCTTTGGTCTACAGACCTAACAATGGTTGTTTAGAGGTGTTTATTTTCCCATATCTTTTGTTCTTAGTGTATTCCTGCTACTATAACAAAGTACCCTAGACTGGATAATTAATGAAGAAGAGAAATTTGTTTCTCACAGATCTAGAAACTGGAAAGTCCAAGGTGGCAAGTTGGGTATCTAGTGAAGCCTCCCTCTCTCTCTGTTTATAAGATGGTGCCTCATCCTCCGGCAGGGGTGGACACTGAGACCCCACACTGAGGAAGGTGTGGAAGAGTGAAGGGTGTTCTCCCTCCAGTCCCTTTACAAGGGCATTAAACCAACCCGAGGGAGGAGCCTAATTGCATCCTAAAGGCCCTACCTCTCAATACTGCTGCACTAGGAATTGTTTGTTTGAACTTTGGAGGGGACCCAAAGTGCAAACCACAGCAGTTTTTCTATCTTTACTCTGAAAATAAAATACCTGAAAACTGAACTGCCTAGCTGCACCCTGTGGAAGGATTAATCAAACATTTTATGACACCAGCATAATGTAGCTACATTATAAATGTAGCCATCAACACAATGTAGCCATCAACACAATAGCTGGCTGGATGCTGTAATGTGTGTTTGCAAAAAGATAGGGAAGGTTTGCCAGAAGAGTGGATAGTTTAAACAATTTATAGGGAAAGTATACGATCTAGCCAAGCAAAGAAACAGGTTTTCGGGAAGCCTCCCGAAAATGAAAAGTCCAAAATTTTAAGGAACAGCCAAACCATCCTAGATGATTTTTGACTCTACAAAGCAATTTGGACTTTAATCTGTGGAGTAGGGCTTGCAGGGCCTTTGAAGACTTTACCAATAGGGTAGACAACATACTCATTCCCTTGTAGCACCTCTTCTGCTGTCCCTATGCATTTCTGCCAGACTTTAAGTGCTATTTCAAAGTGAGATATTTCTCACTAGAAATTTTAAAAATGCGACAATCAGATAATTATGCTATAAACCATTGCTTTATAGCTTATTATCCTCAGACCTGTTTGCTGTGTTATAGATGCTGATTTGTCTTGTCTTTTGTGTCTGTGTGCGTGTGCCTGTTTGTGTTTATAAAGTTACTCTGTTGCTTCATTTATAAAAATCAATTTAGGAGCTAATAATCAGACTCCCATTAGTTTGTGACATAACAGATTAGTCATTATGTGCACACGTCGTTTTTCATCCAAGTAAATTCTAGCCAGATGCACACTAGAACTTTAAAGATTAGCCTTCGGGAAGCAGGAAATGGGAGACTTAAGTTCATCAAAACATCAAAGCTTCTTCCTTAATAGAAGGGAGAGGAAAATGGTTACAATCTGACCATATGATGGGAATTCGACCAATTTTGGTTCCCAGATCAAGTGACAGTATTTGCTCAACGTTTATTTGAAGAAGAGTAAATCATCAACCATGCCTGGTCCCAGCCCTTTAGACACTTTCTAAAATAGTTTTAAAGACATTAATTTATAGGAGGATGGGTCTAAGCCATAGGTTATGAGTTTTTGAGTATGTGGAAGTCTTGTTAATAAGATTACTCCATAACAAATATTTCCATCATGCAAATCCTTCCTCCTTTGTCATGACAATGTTTTTTTCTAAATTTCCAGGCACTTAACAAAAGCTACCAAAAGGAAAAGAGAAACTATTCAGAATCCTCTCTAGTTTATTTAAAAAAAAAAAAAAGCGAAATTTCACTACCCACTAGACTGCACTTGCATATTTCAGTTTTATTTTGATTTCATGATAAAATACTTTCACTCCTTGAAAGCACCTCCAAGGTGAATTACCTTTAAAGTCATGGGGACAATGTACTCCTGACACTGTCTTAAACAACTTTGATTCTGCAATAAACTCAGTCATTTGCACTTACTACTCACAGAACCATTGCTCTCATTTTGTCTCGCTCCTTTGACATTGAGCTATAGCATTTCATTGAAATTACGGGTGTCTTAGCAATCCCCTGCTGCAGTTTGGAAGGGAGTTCTAAGAAAACTAAACACAAAGGTCTTCCTTTTTTCAGTGAAAGATACTGTTTAGGCAAAGCCTTTGAATCTCAACTCTTTTACGAGGGGAAATCAGTTTAGTTTCAATTAACTCAGAATTAGATTAAACAACAGAGAAAAAGACTTCAAAGCAAAACATCTACCAGTTCTAAAAGTACAGCATTTTAAAGCCCTCAACCTAGTCTTTTTTGTGGGGGGGGGTACTGGGGATTTGAACTCACAACCTTGCGCTTGCTGGGCAGGCGCTTAGACCGCTGAGCTAGATCCCCAGCCCTGTTTTTGAGACAGGGTCTCACTATGCCGTTCAGGCTGGCCTTGAGCTCACTGTGTAGCCCAGGCTGGTCTCGAACTCACAACGATCCGCCTGTCTCAGCCTCCCGAGTGCTGGGATTACAGGCGTGAGCCACCACGCCCGGCTCCTCAACCTAGTCTTACTATTTATAGTTTAATGAAAATAAATTGTGTTCATCACATCCAATTACTATATAGGTTGTTTTCAGATGTGTTCATTAAATCAGAGGATTCTTTTAAATAGAAAATGTTTTGCTAGTAGGCCACTGGTAGATTTAAAAGTAGATCTGGTCCACCAAATAGCACAACTCAAGACAGAAGCATACCATTTTATGGGTGTAGAGCACCAGGTCCATTGTAAAAGCCATGGTTGCTTGGTTCTCTTGAAAGAGAACTCTGAGGTGTCTCTAAGTGACTGACTCCACCGTATCTCAGTGGGACACTGCTATAAATGTGAAGTTCTGTTTGCCTTCTACATGGGAGGAGGGAAGAGTCCTAGCAGTTGAAAAAGAAAAAGTTCTTGTCAGAAGCCCATCAAAACAGAAAGCCAATGTCTACAAATTATTTCTACTGTCCAACTACCTGTGTTTGCTATTATTCCGACTTCTCTTAATCCAAATCAGTACTAGTCAGTAGAGATCCTAGGGCATCTGTTGTGCTCATATTTTTATTCTTTCAGATTAAAATGAAAGCTTTTCTTCCTAATACTCCTTTGATGCATTTAGAGTACAGAATATACTAAAATCAGCAGAACATGGTGATGTATACCTGTAATCTCGGCTACTCAGGAGGCTGAGACAGGAGGATCACAAGTTCCAGGCCAGCCCGGCAATTTAACAAGACATTGTATCAATAAATACATAAATAGTTAATTAATTTAAAAGGGTAAGGGGTGTAGCTCAGTGGTAGAGTACTTGCCTAGCATGCGTGAACCCTAGGTTCAATTCCTAGTAAATTCTATTAAGTTCTGCCTGATTTCATTTTCCTTTTAAATATATGAGATGTGATTTTAAAAATGGTGAATGATTAACTTTTTTTAAAAAAGTATTTATGCAAAAAGCTCATTGCAATTGATCCTTCTCAAGATACTCCCCCTCACTTCAAGCACACTTACCCCATCATTCTTGCTACCAGCTGAAGCAGTTCTGGAAGTGTTCTTTCATGGGTGTCTTTAGTTGTGTGTGCTGCTTTGGCTACCTCTATGTTCTGAATTGATTCAAAATGATTATAGCATCTTTGTGGTCATTTAAAATTTGGGAAACAGCCAGAAGTCTCACATTGTCAGATCCAGTGAGTAAGGTGAATGAGAACACACCATAAAGCTTTATTTGATAGAAACTGCTGTAAATGTTTTGAATCAATTCAGAACATTGAGTTAGCCACAACAGTACAACTAAAAACACTCACAAAAGAGGGTTTTCAGAACTGCTTTAGAAAGTGGCAAGAATGATGGAATAAGTGTGTTTTATTTGTTTTTTGGTTTTGGGGGGATGTCTTGGTTACTTATCTCTCATTGCTGGGATGAAATATCTGATGCCCAAAATGAAGGAAGGAAAAGTTTATTTAGCTTAAAGTTTTTGGAGGTTTCAATCTGTACTCAGCTGACTCCAAGGCTGGGTAGCATGGCTGAGGGGCAACCATTCATGGCAGTAACAGATACCACAAGTGACAAGAGCAAAAAGGCAAAAGGGGAAAAAGGGGAAAGCAAGCCTCCTTCCTTCCCTTACATTATATGCCAGCTACCCACTCTTGGGTGAGTATAGCACTCACACCACCAATCCCAGCACTAGACAATGAACCAATCACAAATGCTAGACTCAGCTGCCTCCATGACTGCATGAGGCTTGGGAGGGACGTCCAAACACAAACCATAACAGGGGCTTATTTTTTTGAAACAGAGTCTCACTAAGCAATTCAGACTGGCCTTGAACCCACTATGGAGACCAGACTGGCCTCAAACTCATGATGACACTCCTGCCTCAACCTCCCAAGTACTGAGATTACAGGTGTATGCCACCATGCCTGGCTAAGTGTTTTAAATAAAGGGGAGCATTTTGAGAGGAATTAATGGCAATGTGTCTTTTACTGTAATAAGTTTTAATTTTAATTGAAACTCACTGTATTTTTGATCACACCTCATAATTAGTCTTTTACCTGAAATTATATTAGGAACATTTAATTTTCCCATACTTTTTCCATTTTCCTGATTAGGAAAAAATTAATAGAAAGTAGGTTATATTTGAGGCAGTGTGATTATCAAACTATTCTTTAGTTATTTAATTACTCATTACAAAACACAAGGAAAGATGTTAATCTTCCAAGTGTATTGCAAATTTTCACTACAGTTTCATCATTCTTTTTCAAAATACTTTCTTCCAATTATTCTAATTGCATTAAAATTGTATGATCTCTTTTAAACATTGAATAACCTGGATTGACCTTTCCCTTTTGGATCTCAACTTAATGAATATTTTCCCATTGCAAACCTGTTATATTTGTTAAAATGACCCACAAATATAGGAGTTCATACTTCAGAGGTAGTGATGCTGTCCTCCAAGCTCTACATTAAGAATAGAATTATTTCAAATACATTAATTTTCAATATTTCAAGTATATGAGGAAAAAACTGGCAATTGTTATCCTAAAATAAAAGTGATGCTGTACCAAATTTAGGCATGTATTACCAATTCCACCCTAAATCTTTAATAAGGTAGTATACACATTTAATATATCCGTAATAAATAGTTAAAATTCTGCATTCCAACAAAGGAAGAGGCTGCTCTCCAGTAACAAGCTCAGACGGAAGGCAAAAGCAGGCCCTGCTCCCCATGCATTCCAGCAGCCCTCAGGACGCTTCCACCACAGGTAACCAGCAAGGGCTGGGAAAAAAAGAACCGGGGCCTGCACGAGAGCACCCAATAGCCACCACTGGATACCTCTAGTCAGCCCTGGCCAGGAAAACCAAACAGTCATGCTCCAGAGAAATTGTAACCAACATGGGAGCTTCCCAAAACCCCACTACCCGCTTGTTTGGAAGAACCCAGGAAAATGTCAAGGCAAAGAAACAAAAGGCAGTCCCTAGACTCCAACCCAAGCAGAGCAAGTCCAGGAGTTGAAAACATGGAAGAGATCAGGAGTCACACACCTGAAGTTTCTGCAGTGATGGCAACTAAAGTAAAGAGACAACTCCATGAGGCTACAAAAGAAATTAGAACAGAAATACTATTTCAGGTAAAAGAAGAAATGAAAAACATAATAAAAGAATTACTGTGCTTCTCTAAAGAAGACATAGATTAAAAAATAGAGGAGCAAAGGAAAATGAGGGAAACCATGAATGAACAATATAAGAGAGATTTTGAATGCATGAAACAGATTCAAAGAGATATCCAGGAAATGAAAATCTCCATTGAAAGCTGGCAAAATCTCTTGAAAGAAACTGAAAATAAACTTTCAAATCTTGAAGACAGGTGTGCAGCTTGTGATCGGGAAAGGAAAGACCTCTTAAAAATAATGAGGAACCAGGAAATAACAATTCAAAGACTGCAAGATGATGCAGAGTGAAATAATTTACAAGTGATAGGTATCAATGAAGAAGCAGGGGTCAACACAAAAGGCATAAAAACTCTATTTACAGAAGTACTAGCAGAAAACTTCCCAAACATGGGAGAAAGATGTGCTATTCAGATAAGTGAGGCATATAGAACTCCAGCTAGCCATAACCAAAGTAAATCTACACCCAGACATATAATAATCAAGATCCCAGAAATTCAACACAAGAACAGAATATTAAAAGCTGTTCAAAAAAAGAAACAGATTACCTATAAAGGAAAACCCATCAGAATCACAACAGACTTCTCAACACAAACCATCAAGTCAAGAAGAGCTTGGAGCGAAATATTTCAAGTCCTCAAAGAAAACAACTTCCAACCTAGATTGATGTACCCTGCAAAACTAGCTTTCAAAATTAATGGAGAAACAAGATATTTCCATGACAAAGAACAACTGAAGGATTCATGACTGCCAAACCAGCCCTACAGAGAATACTGAAGGACATTTTGGAGAGAGATGAGAAAGACCATGGTTCCAGGAGGATTGGCAGGGGGGCATCACCAAGCAGAACAGACAATAGAATGGAGAGGAAAAGCACACAGCCAGTGGTGGGAAAATAGCATGGCAGAGATGAACCAGTGCATGTTGACCATGACCACTAACGTAGATGGCTTCAATTCACCGGTAGAAAGAGGCGCAGGTAGAGTGAATCAGGAGACAGGATCCATCAATACACTTTATCCAACAAATACATTTAACTCAAAATGGAATTCATAGATTGAGAGTCAGGGGAGAGAGAACAATGCTCTGTGTGACAGGGAACCAGAAAAAAACAGTAGGGGTAGCTTGCCCGTCAGCTGCAGAATGGAAAGGAAAGATATGCCATTTCTATACAATGGAAAGCTACTCAGCTATAAAGAAAGATAACTTTGAGATGCTTGTAGGTAAATGGATACAACTTGAGAGCATGCTTATGGGTGAAAATGTTCAGAGTCACATGGGTGAACATTGTATTGTCTCCCTAGTATAAGAAACTGGGGAAATTTGTGGGATCCAAAATACAAAATACAGGTTGTGAAGGTGAAAGGGGAGGAGACGTCTCCAGGGGGAAGGCAATGGCCATTGTTAATCTATAATTCTGTTTTGAAGCCCTGTATTGTTCTCATGGTTCTGTTTAACCAAGTTTCGTTGTTTAGTTATGTTTGATTTTATTATATTTGATGGCATGGACAACTATTGCAAAAATAACAAAATGGATTATAGCAGTCATTATTGTTTTCCTATTATCTTGTTCCAAAGTCTATTGCTTTACTTGTTTTCTAAAGATTGATTTTATTCTATTTTGCTTTGTTTGATTTTGTTATGTGCGAAGGTCTAAGCAGCTACTTTGAAGATAGGATGCATCAGGAAAGCCTCTATTGTATTCCTGCAGTCTTGTTTGAAGTTCTGTATTGCTTTCATTGTTTTCTTTTGATTAGTTTTATTCTATTGTTTTGTTTGATTGTATTATACCTGAGGGCATGAACAGTTATTTTGAAGGTGACAAGAGGCATTATGGTAGCCATTATTGATTTCCTTTAATCTTGTTATGAGGTCTTGTATCATGTTCATTATTTAGTTTTGATTGACTATTCTATTTTGTTTTGTTTGTTTTTATTATGTCTGATGATATAAACAGCTACTTTGAAGATGACAAGATACATTATGGTAGCCACTGCAGTATTTCAACTGCCTTGTTTTGAAGTCCTGTATTGCTTCCATTGTTTTGTATTGATTGGTTTTATTCTGTTCTGTTGTGTTTGATTTTATTATTCCTGATGGTATGGGAAGTTTTTTTGAGAATAGCAAGGGGCAACATGGTAATCATTGTTGGTTTATTTTTTTTTGTTTTGAAGTCTTGTATCACATTCTTTGTTTTGATTGAACATTCTGTTTTAGTTTGTATTTGTTTTATTCTCTTCAAAATAAAAAAAATAGTTAAAATTCTAATTTACACTAAGTACAGTGCTGTGCATCTGAAATCTCAGCTACTTGGGGGGCTGAGGCAGGAAGAATTAAATTCAAGGCCACCCTAGATGACAGGGTGAGATTTTCAGTCTCAAAAATATTTTTTAATACAGGATAATAGCCAAGGAACTGTTTTCACATCATATAAAACTATGCTATAAATACTAGTTAAGGGCCAGGGATAAGCTCAGCAGCACAGTACCTGCCTGGCAAACACAAGGTCTTGAGTTCGATTCCCAGTACCAAAAAAAAAATAATAATAATAATAATGCATACAAGTTAAACACGTATCAGGTGGTCACTTATGTGGGCTCTAACTATGAAGGACTTTCAAGGATCCATCTATTCACTTATATGGGCTCTCACTAACATAGTTAGAGATGTTCTAGTTAAATTGTGATCTGGCCCTTCTACTGTCCCAGGCTGTCTGCTGTAAACAGACAAAGCAATACAGTAGCTGATGGAGAAGTCGACTATGGCTCTTCTAATGGGTACCATTCCTAACCCAGCCACAGCACTTAACTTTAAAGCATCAGTGCAACTAAGAAGCCCAACACAGCAACTCTTCATGGTCCTGGCTCAAGGTTGACCCTCAACCCCGTATAACCAACAGTAGCTGCTTTCAAGTTTGCTCCAGCAAGCAGCTGGTAAGTTGGGGCTATGGAGAAGCTTTTCTCTCTGGTGTGCTGAACTACTTTTTGAGCTAATATAGGCATTTCTTCAAAATTCCAAAGGCCCCCGAGTACGGCAGTTGTTTGACATTTTTCAGAAGCCAGTGAGGTGCAAAACACTGCATGAAATTGTCTTTCTTAGTATTTCAAAGGCTCAATTTGCTCCATTGCTTTTAATTAACCTATTCTGACCCAATTAAATCCATTCATTCATTCAAAATTGCATTTACTAATTTCACCATTCAATTTAAACCAGTTGTCCAGGCTTGGACAGCTAATTTTCACCTCTGCCACAGTACACAGGGAAAAGTATCAGCCTGGCTAAAGTATATCTGAATAGGGCTTTGTGGATAGTCACACACCAGGCTGAGAGTCCAGCTGATTAGAGCAAGGTGCCAATGAGGTCAAAGTTGAGGATTCAGTCCCTGTATGAGCGCATCAACTTCATGTAAACAAAACCACCACTCCACAGATGCAGATTAAGTTTCTAAACCCAGCCAGCCATGCAGAAAACATACCAGTAAATTCAAGGAATATTAAGAGAAAGAGCATGGGTAGCTTAGGGAAAGTCACCATTGTTTCTTAGAAAAAAAAAATGTGAGTCATTCATTCAACAATAAATATCCCGCCAGGCATGGTGGTGCATGCCTGTAATCCCAGCACTCAGGAGACTGAGGCAGGAGGATCGCCATGAGTTCAAGGCCAGTCTGGGTTACAAAAGCAAGTTCAAGGCCATCCTGCACTATAAATTGAGACTCTGTCTCAAAAAAAATTCTTTTTAAATTTAAAAAAAAAAAAACATTCTCTCGAAACAAAAACAAAAAAAAAACAATAAATATCCCACATCTACAAAATGTAGTGCAATGTTCCAAAATAATGGTGGACAGGAAGAAAATTAAGGTGAGTACAGCATTTTATAATCTGCCATCCAATTTAGGAGATGACTTGTCTGCCAAAGAATAAAATCTATTATTAAAGTTGTCATCAAATCCAAAATTACAGTCATGATAAAATCTAATATTAAAGTTGCGGCATGTAAAAAAGAAACTATAATACAAATAGGAAGTAATTAGCAGACATTAAATGATGTATGATAAGCATCATGAAACTTAAAAAGCATCAGGGTCTTACAAAGGACAAAGCTCACGTTTCATTAATGTGATCAAAATAACGATTGTATGGAAAACATAAAATCTGGTCTGAAACAGAGGAAAAACCGAGAGAAAAATTCTAAAAAGATAGGTCAAACTAGATAGCTGAAGAGCCTGAATACTGACTTAAGAATTTTAAACTTTATCTTCTCAGGTTGGGATATAGCTCAGTGATCGTTTTCCTAGCACATGCAAGGCCTTTGTCTTGATTCCTAAGCCTGTGTATGAGAAAAGAGAAAAAAACCCTTTATATTCTATAAAACAGGAATCGTGAGACTTACGAAGTGCAATAATAATTGGTTAGAACTCTGAGGGACTTGAAGTAGCAGTACAGGTACAACACAGTGGAGTTAGGCTCTAAATGTAAGTAGCGCAAATCTTGATAACATGTTCTCCAGGTCTTAGTGAAAATGGAAATACATTTAGAAAGTAGTGTGAAAACAGCAATATGAATGTGCAATAGATACTGCAAACTGGGAAGAAACTATTGAAAAGAAAAGACAGACTGTGACTGGGGAAAGGGAAAAGGAAGAAAGGGAAAAGGAAAAAAATATATGTATACACAAGATAGATAAGATAATTATACACCCAGCTGCTTTTAGTTCCTTGAAAAGAATGTTCTGTGCTAATAATGGTAGGACAAGATATGCCTATATTGGGCTGAGGATTTAGCTCAGTGGCCTAAGCACCTGCCTGGCAAGTGTGAGGTCATGAGTTGACTCCCCGGTGCTGCAAAAAAAAAAAAAAAAAAAAAAAAAAAAAAAAAAAAGATATGCCTATATCTCATACCCTGAATAACAACTACAGAGATAATACATAATGCGTCAACTATTGTAATGATCCAACTAACCTGTTTTGAAACTCAGTTTCATGGTTATGTTTATCTTTCTTCCTTTTTTTTTCATTCTTTTTTTCTCTTAACTTTTTTTTTTTTTTTTTTTTTTTTTTTTTGCGGCACCAGGAATTGAACTCACAACCTTGCGCTTGCCAGGCAGGCGCTTAGGCTACAGAGCTAGATCCCCGGCCCTTCTCTTAACTTCTTTAAAATAAAATTCTAAAAAATGAAAACAGAAATAGGGTTTGGCAAGTGATCAAGTAGAAAAAAACTAACACAGGAGAAGAAATCAAAAGCCTGAGTATGGTGGTATACACCTCTATTCCCAGCTCTCAGAAGGCTGAGACAGGAAGATTGCCACAAATTTAAGGCTAGCCTGGAGTACACAGTAAGTCTGTGGCCGGCCTGGACTATATATCAAGACAGTACTCAAAAAAAAAAAAAAGAAAGAAAAGAAAAGAAAAGAGACAAACAGAACTAAACAATAGAAACAAAAAAAATTGGAATAAGCAGCAAGAGCCAAGAAAACAGATGATGATGAACTTGCAATTGTACATACTGATGTTAAAATATTGGCAAACCACTCACCTGACTTCTTACAGCACCCTATTTGCTGTAAGAAAGAAAAAGTAAATAATATCAAGTGCTGCGGAAGAAGAAGGAAAAATGAGGAGAGGAGGACAATGAGTTGATAACAAGGAGACCTGGCAGTTCACCAAATGCCTTTCCGTTCTTCCTCTGTTGTGAAGATGGTGGGTTTGTGTGTCCCATCAGGCCATTGGTTAAACCAGGCCACATTTCCAGGCCAGAAAATGCACGTTGCTGGTATTAAACCCCGCAGAATTCTCTCACACTTTGCCATTGAGACCCATCACGTCCCAGATACAGGCTGCTTCATCAGCCTGGGTCTCTGATTGAATGTGACACAGATGAGGGACCTAGTGCAGCCACAATATTGCAAGGGTCTCTGTATAGCATGCGCAGAAGACGAACCTTTGTGGTTTTAAACACCTGCAATTTCAGCTGAGATCAAGCCCTATGGATGGCTACAGGACAGATTTTGGTAAGCATTGAGACAGCCACTTCACTAAAGAGGTGAGGAAAAGGTCTGTCCCATAAGGTGTTAAATGCTAGGGTGGAAACAAGATAAAGTATTCAGCAAGATCACTGTGCTAAAACCTGGTCATGAAAGATGGAAAAAATTCAACAACTTTGAAGGTAACAGAAGACAGAAATAGACTGAGAGCTGTTGTGTTAGTGTAGGGAAGCAGCCAGGGAAAGAGATTAATAAAGTAGGAGTTCAAAAGATTTGGAAGAGGGTCAAGGGTTACCTTTAGAAAGAAGAGTCGCACTCCCTCCTGAGACAGAAATAATAAAGAGAAGAATTAATTAGCCTCAAGGAGGTATTAAGCTGGAAAAGAAAGAAACTGAGCTCTTTCATTCTCAAATGGCTTCAACCAGTCAGCAGTGCTGTCTGTCTTTCCAAAGGCCATCATGTTTCAACATCGTCCAGGATTATCTTATAAAACTAGAAAAAGCCATGTCTTTCATCAGACTCATCCCCCTTTTAGTACAAAGGGCAACTGCAACGCTCCACAGACGTGCAGGGGTCTACAACATACAAAGGAACCTCGTCAGTAAACCTGCACTTTGATGAGCAGGAGGAAATATTTATTCAAAATTAGTGAGCAGCAGAAAACTGAATATTACAAGCGTTCTGATTTGAAGGACAGAGGAGAGAATGGAAAAGTAAGGTCTGGAACAGTCTGAAGAACTCTCTTTGAAGTAACAGAGCTTGAAAATATGCAAAATTTGAACAAAGACAGGAAAAGCAAGGAATTGCGGATGATTAGAATGACCCAGGCCAAACAGTCCTAGTCCTGTGCTCTAGGGCAGACACAGAAACCCTTAAGGGCTGTCAATAGCAAACAGCCCACTGTGGCACCATGTGCCCTAGGTTTGCCACCCTGCTCTAGGGTAAGATAGACGCATATATAGTGTGATCAAAAGCTATGGTAAGCAGATGTGGTCACTCACTCCTGTAATCCCAGCACTCACTCCTGTAATCCCAGCACTCACTCCTGTAATCCCAGCACTCGCTCCTGTAATCCCAGCACTCGGAGGCTGAGGCAGGAGGATTGCCATGAGTTCAAGGTCATTCTGAACTACACAGCCAGAACTTCTCTCTAAAAACAAACAAACAAAAACAAAACACAAAAAAACGGCCAGGCCTGGAGGCACATGCCTGTAATCCCAGCACTCGGGAGGCTGAGGCAGGAGAATCATTGCAAGTTTGAGACCAGCCTGGGCTACAAAGTGAGCTCAAGGCCAGCCTGGATGGCATAGTGAGACCCTGTCTCACAAAGACAAGAGCTGGGGATTTAGCTCAGTGGCCTAAGCGCCTGCCTGGCAAACACAAAGGTCATGAGTTCAATGCCTGGTGCCGAAAAAAAAAAAAAAAAAACAACCATGAACCACAAAAACTACAGTGATGCTATAGTGAAAGATTTCGTGTCCTTAATTTCTCTCTTAGTGAGTTTGTGTAGCTTCACATCAGAAGCTTAAGCAGAGACTTCATTTCCTGGGTGTTCAAAAGTCCGCTGTAGCACCTGTAACAAAAAGAACTAGGAGGCAACATCATTGGCGAGTCCAGGCAATGATGACCCCGCACCCTGAAATCCAGATCTAAGAATCTGTCTTCCTATTGAAGAAGATTTGAAACCATTAAAAATTTCAGAACAGAATAGAGGTATGTATCAAAGCAGCTACGCAACTTATTAATGAACAAATAATTACAAGAGTAAGAACGAGTAGATGGTGTAGGAAACGGTCTCAAAGAATTAGACTAGAATGCTGGCATGAAGCAGCAATCTAGGCACAACAATAACATTTTGAACTAGGGAAGTAGAAGGCAAATGGAAAGAAAGTACTCATATGAGAACTATTTTGAAGATCAGTAAGCCTTAGTGACTGATTGAGTATAATCCATAAAGGAATATATTATTTCTGAAGTGATTCTAAAGTTTTAGGCGTAGGTCACTGAGGGAATTTAAATAAAAAGTGATTTGACAAATTTTCTTCCTGAAGTTATTAAACTTTCTTCTTCTATCTCTAAGTCTGTTTCTAAAGCTACCAGTGAATTCCCCACTGCTGTTACTTAGTTTCAAGTTTCAGAATTTGTTTAATTCTTTTCTATTGATGAAAATTCTCCACTGATATATCCTAACTGTTCTTATTAAGATCATATTTTGTGCTGGGCACATTGTATTTGAAATCCTAGCTGTTAAGGCTGAGGGAGAAAGATTCTTGAACCCATGAATTCTGGAGCAGCCTAGATAACATAATAAGACTGTGTCTCAAAAAAAAATGGCAGATATAGCTCAGTGGTAGATCTGCCGCTTACCAAGTACAAAGGCCCCGTGTTAAGTCCCCAGTACCACAAAAAACAAATCGTATATTCTTTTCATTCTTTGAGTACATTTTTAATAGTCATTTAAAATTTTTCTCAGTTAAATTTAACACAGGGGCCATCATGGAGTAGCCTTTCACGTTTCCCAGGCTGGATTCCAACTTGTGATCCACCTGCCTCAGCCTCCCAGAGTGCAGGAAGTACAGGTTTGTGCCATCACACCCTGCTATACTTATTTTTAATTGCTAGGCAGTACTTGCACATATTTATGGGGTATAGATAGTCTGACATTTTAATAGATGTAGACAACTTGCAATGATCATATCAAGGTAACTGATATCGTTCACCTCAACTATTTCATCATGTTGCAAATATTTTAAAATATACTCTACTCGGTATTTGTGAAATAGTCAATCAAATACTGTCAACCATAATTATACTACTGAGCCATTAGACATCAGGCTGGGGGGTGTAGCTCAGTGACACAGTGTTTGCTTAGCATGTGTGAGGCCTTGGGTTTGATGCAAACACTGCAAAACCTATAAAACTAAAACTGAAAATTAAAAAGCTATTCCTCCTAATCAACTGCACCTCTGTAACCATTAACCATCCTCTCTCATTGCCCTGTCCCTACACCCCGTCCAGGCTCTAGTTACCACTATTCTATTCTCTGTTCCCCTGAGATCAAGCTTTTAGTCTCTCTATGTGAGAACAGACAGTCTAGACTTTCTGTGTCTGACTTATTTCACCGAACATCCACAGGCACAGTTCCATCCACAGGCAGCCCAGTGACTGGATGACCCCCTGAGCTTCCCTACGCTTGGTCTCTACTTTTAGGGAGGAGATGTGCAGAAAGCACATGGCATTCTCCAGCTCCCTGGAACTTGGCAGGGTCCACCTTCTCCACTCCGTCCTCCCCGGGGATCTTGTCAGGGCTTGATGGTCAGAGGCGGTGCTGCGCCAGCTAACGCTGGGCTTTATGCTATGATGTGTTCTCAGAGGCCTTTCCAATGTCTTAGCTGGGTTTTAACAAATATTAATGAGATGTTCGCCACACTTCTCCACTATGCCTGGAGTAGATCTGTGATGTTCCCGAGCATGGCTCCCAGTAGCTCTGTTCCATTCTCAGGCCCATAGGTCAAGCTGTAGCCCCCAGATCAGCCTTGAGTAGTCTCCCATGGCACACAGCCAGCTCAGTCCTCAGCCACGGCCGGTAAGGAGCCCCCATCAGGTGTCTGGGGTTCACCCTCGCCTCTTCTTTTCCCTCTGCAATAGCCACATATTCTGAG
Organism: Cuniculus paca; assembly: GCA_004365215.1. Taxonomy (NCBI): domain Eukaryota; kingdom Metazoa; phylum Chordata; class Mammalia; order Rodentia; family Cuniculidae; genus Cuniculus; species Cuniculus paca. The sequence goes on from RJWT010001392.1 coordinate 15,229, forward strand.
TTTGGATCTGTTTCTTCAGCAAAACAAAACCACAGTGGATCTCAGCTTTGTGGGCTGCAGTTGGCAAAAACTTCCAGGAGGGCTTTCAGCCCCCTGACGGACCCAGCTTCTTGTTTCCCTTCCTTCGGGCACCACGGCCTGAGACTGCCTCTGGTTCAAAGCCTGAGCGTCATTGCCACATACACTTTGTCGGTTTCGTGGCTGTTTATAGCATGAGGCTAACAGAGTGCTAGTAACTCCCCATAGCTGCGCGGAAGCAGAAGGCCTTGCACAGAAGGGCACTGTGAAGGGGAGAGCTAAACCCAGCAGACCTCTGACATCTGCATAGCTTCGGGCCCTTGGTCGGGGCTGGCTGGCTCCTCTCATCCCTGGGAAAGTCCTCAAGTGCTGGCATCATCGAACCCCAGTTCTCACATCTGCCCAGATTCTGTACCAGTTTAACATTTGCCCTCTTTCCTTACTTCTTCAAGTTCACTCTTACTAACTTGGGGAGGCGGGGCAGGGGCTCTGAATTTTTGCCAACTTTGCAAGTAGGATCTGTGACAGGGACTGGATTTCCCGAAGAATCCTCTCCCCTTCTCCCCGCTTCCCACCGGCTTCTCCCTGCTGGGGAGAGAAGTGATGCACCGAGTTGTGTAAGGCGGTGGCCAGTTCTTGGTGGCTTGTCCCCTCGCTGAGGGTGCAGGGCTGCTCAGCAGATGCCCTGCCCGCCACGGGCCACAGCAGTTGGATACCCTAGGAGAAAAAGCAGGAAGCTTCTTAGGCCTTGGGCATGAGCTGCATTTCAGATCACATTTACTAGTAAAACTGTGCCCAGCGTGGAAAGGCGCATGACTCACTGGCCCAACAATGCCCTGGCTCACAACCCTTATTTTGGTGACTCACGTACATTTTCCTTGACTTTGATGCTCAGCTCTCGACCTGGACTTGCCTCTTCCATATTTCAAGCCTACGTCTAAATTAAAAAGCCCTTCTGCCAGTTCTAGCCCTGTGGCACATGCACCAACCCTGACTTGTCTTTCCTTATTTCTTTCTTTTCTTGTCTTTTTTCCAGGACTGGGGATGAACCCAAGGCCTTCCCACTGAGCTACATTCCCAGTCATTTTTCTATTTTTTATTCTGAGACGCGATCTCGTTAAGTTGCTAAGCAGTCCAGGCTGGGTTCGAACTTGTGATCCTCCTCCCTCAGCCTCCAGAGTGCTGGGATTATGGGTGGTGCACCCCCACATTCAGTGCTCTTTCTCTATTTCTTACGGAAGACATGAGATCAGAGTCTCCAAAGAAAAATCTCATTTTTGTTTCTTAAATAAGATTTTTTGGCATTGTATTTGGCTGTTGACTAAAGAACGATATAAATCATACCAAGGACAAAGGCTCAATCCCCACAGGGACTAGATAATTTAACTTTGTCCCACTCCCCTTAGCTGATCTCCTAACTGTCCATCCAAGTGGAACACAAGGAGAGAGCATAATGATTATCAGTCCAGGACCTTTAGAGAGACAATGGCCTAAGAATCACACTGAGCTACTAATCCACAGCATCCTTTGTGTGTGTCAAGAATAGCACTATTATTGCAAAATCATCAATAGAAATTTCCTTGAAACCAAAGAAATGTTCTTCTTTCACATTAGACACATAGATGACCGGTTAAGTGTTGGAAGAAAGCATGATACACATTTTTTTATTGTCAGAGCCATCAGGTCAATAATTATGAATTTTTATTGTTGTTATTAACGTCGTAAAAAATTTACTCAGCTATTATAGATAGCACATTACACCTGGTACCAAATGGAAAATAGATGATGAACGCCCTCCAGGAACAGATGAAGTAGTCAGGGAGGCACAACGTCTTCATATGGAAATGCTGCTGCTAATACAAAATACTACCCTACCCGGCAAGTGTCAGAGCAGATGGCACAAAACGCGTGACAAGAAAGGAGCCAGGGCTGCAGGATGCAAGCGCTCCCTCTTCAGACTCAGGCATCTGAATTGGATGATATGGTTTAAATAATACACATTAAATTGACTCAAGCAAAACTCTCATGATGGATTAGTGCACTGTAAGAGGCTGAGACAGGAGGACTGCAAGGTTGATTCTGGCCTGGGTAATTTGGCCTTGTCTCAAAATAAAAAATAAAAAGAAGCTGTGGATGTAGCTCAGAGCAAAGACCCTGAGTTCAATCCCTAGTATCAAAAAAAGAAGAGGAAGTGGAGGAGGAAGAGGAGGAGAAGGAAGCAGGAAGAGAGGAAGAAGAGGAGGGGAGGAGAGAAGAAGAAGGAGGGGGGAAGGGGAGGAAGGATGGGGTAGGGATGGAGAAGGAGGAAGAGGAAAGAAATTTGTTTTAGGGTGTCCAAATGTGGAATATCAGCAACTTTTTAGGGCCCAACCAAATAGCTAGGCAGGTCTTTTTCATATGTGAAAAAGCAAGTCTAGCCTCAGAAGCAACAGAGCACAGTGAAAACAGGAGTCCTCATGGACCAGCCCGGACGTCATTGTGTTAAGTGAAGCGAATCCGACAAAGAAAACAACGACTGCATGTTTCTCAGTGAGGCCGAGAAGCCACACAAAGCTGACCTCGCAGACACAGAGAGAAGAACAGCGATACCCAGGGAAAGAGAGGGAGAGAGAGGAGACGGGAAGTGGATGAGCAGCACGGGATACCGTGGGATGGGAGGAATAACCACGCTTCATAGCCCAGCGGGATGGCCGTGGTTGACAATGATTAATTGTGTGCATCCAGTTAGCTAGTTGAGAGGATTTTGAATGTTGTTTCCAACAAAAAGAAAGGACACACGCGCCAGGTGGTGGCTCTGCCAGCTGTTCTGGCCTGAGCATTGCACACTGTGTGCATGTGTTGAAATGACCCAGTGTAGTGCAATTACTGTACTATGTGCCGATTAAAGCTGTCACTTAAATTCTTAAAGAGGTAGAAATCCATCCACTAGGTTCTAGTACCTGGCACCAAGTAGGTTATTTAATTAATACTTTGCGGAGTGAACACAAATAGCAATTTGTGTTTTCAGTTATTTACCTAAGAAGCAACTTGTATGCTGAGAGCCCAGGCAGGTAGCTGTATTGAGTCAGGAGCGGCGCATCTGTGGTTCACCCCCTCACACCAAGCCTGTGAGATGCAGATTCCCTCTGTTTTTTCCACGTGGAGATTGATGGTCAAGAAGAACTTTGCCAGGCCACACAGTAGGAAAGATGAGAACTGAGACTGTGTCCTACCCCTGTGAACCATCCTGGAGGAGAAAACCAATCCTTGCCTCCCTGTGAAAACAATTACTTCATTGATTTTCAGACCTTTTCTACTGTAAACCAAGTACTCGAGAGGCTGAGGCAGGAGGATTGCAAGTTTGAAGCTAGACTGGGCTACATAGCAAGACGGGAGTGGGGGATTATCTTTCATTCACAGGTGATAATACCTTTTTTTCTTCTAAATTAGAAGATGCAAAATCTTCGTGTTCTGATACTTTACATGCACGGGGAATACCATGGCTAATATTGATGCAGTATTTTCAATTATTCCTTAGAGATTAAAAATTATTAGGACAAGCACTAAAATCTTTCTTTCATGCTAGAGAGTTCAAATGTAGGGCTGTTATTGTTTTGTTATTGCTGTTGTTTTGTCGTTGTTGTTGTTTGTGTTACTAGGGGTTGAATTTGGGGTCTTGTGCATGGTAGGCAGATATTCTTTCATTGGATGACATCGTCAATCCTTCTCTATTTTGAGACAAGACCTCTCTAAATTACCCAAGCTGGCCTCAAATTTAGGATCCTCCTACCACAGCCTTCTGAGTAGTTAGAATTACAGGCATTCACCAACACACCCAGGTGCTTTAAACTTTTTTTAAAAGAATTTTCAAATTATTTTAAATCTGATCCTCTACCTATGTACTGTATGTCTAGAAAAATAATCCTGCCCTCAGTGATTCTTGATGTGCTCTTGACTGCAGTATTAGATACCCTAGAAGAGGACTTCAAAGATATCAAAATTTTTTACTAAGTCAAGATGACCTATCCACAAGGTTGACATAGTTCCATCTTATAAATTAGTTTGTATTTTTCCCAGAGCCATGTTAAATATCTTGTAGCTAATTATAACAGATTCTTTTCATCATACTGTATTTGCAATTCACTTGAAGACATAGAAACTAAACATTTAGGATAGTTTTCCTTTTTAATTAAATTTCTTGTATATTAGTTTTCTGATTGTTTCTAGAAATCTAAATTTTTTTTAAATTGCTTATACCAAGGTCTATTACTTAATAACTATGAAGACCTCAGAAACTTGCTCCAAAAAATAATGATGAAAGATAGATGATCTAGTTGGCTGATTTTGGATTAAGCCACTAGAAGTCAAAACCTAACTATTTAGTTCTATTATAAAATAATATAAAATTACTCTCCCCTAAAGGTACAACTTGTACCTTTGAGATCTCAGAGCAATTCAAATAGTGCATGTAAAAGACAGAGGCTATAGCCTCATTTTAAAAACCTTCTTCGATTCTTACATATATCGATTACCAATTCCTGTGTACCCTCATGTACATGGCTTAACTTTCTCTAACCAACAAAAGAATTCTGACACCAACTATCTTCCCATAGACAAATTATTATCTCATTGTATCTAAAAACATTTTTAATTGCTTATCTCACCATTCATGAGTTTTGAAATAAAAACCATACGAATTTTAAATATTTTAAAATATTTAGAAATTTTAAATATACTTATGCAAGATACTTGCTCTTTCATTAGCCTTCAGAAATTGCTATTTCCTCCCAGCTCATTCACTCACTTCTTGACCACAATGTGGCTCTATTTCCCATCTACTCTTCCAACCCCAGTCACCCCCTACTGTCACACCTCATCAGTTTTCATCAGCGCTTGTCACATTTAACTTCCCAGTCCTATTTCCTATAAGTGATTCCTGCCCCCTCCTTTTTGTAGGGGGATTGAGTACATTCTTTTAAAAAATATATATTACATATATTTGAGGGATCTTGGAAACTTTCTTTGCCAAGTTTCGACTTGAATTTGCCATTCTCCTGCCTCAGCCTACCAGGGTGCTGAAACTACAGGCCTGTGCCACCATATCTGGTTTTCCCCTCCTTTTGTTTTGTTTTGTTTTGTTTTGTCTTTTTGAGACAGGGTCTCTCTATGCTTCAGGGTGGCCTTGAGCTCACTTTGTAGCCCAGGCTGATCTCAAACTTGCAACGATCCTTCTGCCTCAGCCTCCCAAGTGCTAGGATTACAGGCATGAACCACCACACCCAGCTTCCCCTCTCTTCTTTGGGCCTCAATAAACTTTGACCACTGTCCATCTTTGTGTTTCGTTTGTGTCCCTAACTACTTTGCAGCACCAGCCATTATCATATCAAAGCTTCCGGTTTTGTCTATACCCAAAGTGATACCAACTGTATCTCTAGTCTGGAACCCTCCCCTTAATCTCCAGACCCAAACATTCAGATGAGCACCCCTATCTCCACCACTCTGTCCCATCAGCTCCTCTCATTCACTGTTTCCCTGGTGGAAATCCTCTTCTTTTCTTGCCCTAGATGCCAACTCCACATGATCTATTTCTATGATACTAACCTTCAGGTCAACCTGACATAAAACTTCAGCGTTGTTTTAATTCTTCCCTCCACTTTGACCTGTGCTCCAAATCAGTCAAACTCACTGCGCCTTGCAAATCTCCATCTCTTTTTACAACTCTGTTTCTAACATACAGCAGCAGTTAACAAGAGTTATTTTCTGGTGTTATTTTAGTGGTCTATGTAGTGTCTTTTTCTTTTCTTAAAATTTTATGTTGCAAAGAGGAAGGGACTGTGCCTTTTGCAGTCAAGATCATCCTTTAGCTGTGCCATTAAATGCTAGGAGAGTAGGGAGCAGTAGGCTCTGGAGTTTCCATAAAAGGGGGTTTAGAGGTGGGACTCTAGCTGCGGGAAAGGGGACACGTTGGAGAGTCTGTTGGAAGTGGCATTCATTTGGCTAGCACACTGTTTCCACCTACAGTTTAGGTGGCTTTGGGGTCCTGATGGAGATTTTGAGGGCTATAAAAAACCTAAAGATCTCTTAGTACTGCTTCAACTGGTAAGCACACTGTCTCCCAAATAAATTTTATTAAGGGAAAAACAGTTATAAATCCACCTTCTAGAGATGGTGGAAACAACCTGCATTTTCCTGCAGGTACAGCCAGTTCCTCTTGACTCCAGCTCAAAGCGATGTCAACAACGCTCTCCACCCTTTCTCTCTTCCTCCAAAGATGCCCAGATGCGCTTGCTGGCTCACCCTTATCCTTTTCTCAGTCCTCCCAGCCCGTGTCCTGCATGCACAAAAAAAGCGACAAAGGGAAAGTGCCCCACCCACTTCAGAATGAGATGAAGCATCCTCACCCAACTGCAGAGTTCTAATGCATCAGTCCCAAGATTCTCAAGCTCTGTTCTCCATTTTACCATTTTCTACTGTCCCAATTTAGAATCTGCCAGAAGCCCAGGAGGGAAGACTAAGCACTGCGCCAGGAGGAGGGAAGGCTTTAAAACCAACCCTCAAATTCAGATAGTCCCACCAAATTCAATGCAATACAAGCACAAACGAATAACTGATAAACTAATAAACATGATGTCTGTAAACATTTGCTGATGAAATGGAAGTAGTCTAAAAATCAAATCTGCTAAATTCTAATGAATGTGCAATGCTATATAAAATACAGTAAAAGAACTTAATCCCTTTTTTCTTTGAATCAGTGATGCCTTCCTAATGAATCTAAGTCGTTAATGAATTTGGCTCAGCTCTAGTAAAATCGATGAAGCATTTCTATCAAATCAGTATTCAGAGTATTTGCCCATTGATCTCAGCATAATACTTAATATGTAAACTACCAAAACACAGTTTTGTACAACCCAGTGCTCAAAGTTCCCTCTTTTGAAATGATAAACAAAAATGCCAATGCTACAGAGATGCTGCAAAACAGAGTTCCAAATGTCATCGAATGGAATCTGAAGCCTCATATTATTCCAGACACTTTGACAAATCGTGTTCTATATTTCCACTAAATAAAACAACTGGAATAAGTGTTATACAGCTGAGATTGGATAGGTTCGCTGGCAACACCTATCTCTCTGAAGTCCAGCATCAGAATCCATTTGTGGGAGCCAGATGGAAAACGGGGACAGAAAAGAGTAGCTTAATGAGTAGATTCCTGGCCCCGAGAAGAACAAATTCAAAGGATAGTGTCTGATCCATTTTACGGCTGGCCTAGGGACTCAGTCCTGACTGTCATGCAGAAAGGCTGCAGTGCAAGCTTGCAGTGCTGCTTCCACAAGAACTATTACCAGAGTTTGGTGCCTGAATTAACAATGTTTATGGCAGAGCTGGGGATGTTTTATTATTTCTCCAAATGACACAGCATGGCCCAATGTTGTACTCAGAATGGAGGGAAATCCAGCAGGACTGGGCAATTTGGAGATTTTGCAGCTCTGAAAACACTGAAAGTAGAATGCGGGATGGAAAAACAGCATTTCCACTGAGGTCACCCTAAAGTAATGCGCAGGCAGCTACTGGCTGTCCAAGAAGAGACTTCAATGGAATAAAAGAGAGTGATTTTGTGAACACTTGTTAGGAATAGCTGAGGAGTTTTAGAGCTTCCTCAGGTGGAAATCAACTAGCTAACAAAACAAAGATGTAAAGCTAACCTGACCTCATTTGTAATCACTGAAATTTAGGAATATCTGGAATACAGTCATAAATGAATAAATCAGTGTTTTTCTGGTTTAAAGTTAACATCTCAAAGTGTGTGTGTGTGTGTGTGTGTGTGTGTGTGTGTGTGTGTGTGTCTGAAACATCTAAATCTGTACCAACTGTGTGAACTCCAGCTCATGGTCACATGAAATTGATCACCCAGGCCTGTCTCAGGCTCTTTCCCTAACTGCCTGCATATTTACATATCAGCCAACTAAGCTGCCTTTTACATTTTTATTTAAGAGTCTGAAGTTTTCAGCTATCACCTTTAATTTGATTTCTCTTTTTTCTTGATGATTTTTTTTCTACCCAGATAGAAGACAACAATATCCATTGAGTAAGAGGTTTGTTCTTAGAAACCACATCCAGCAGTGTGGAAGAATAAAAAAGCAATAAATAATGTTCATTTAATGAGTGTCAAATGTATTTGGGAATATGAGATGACTGTTTGAGTCACTTCTTGCTGGGACAAAATACCCAACATCGATACCCAATCCAGGGGTTTATCTTGGCTCATAGTTTTTAGAGGATTCAGTCTCCAGTCAGCTGGCTCTGAGATAAGAAGGGTCTGGCAGAGGACAGCTGCTCACATTATGGCTGTCAGCAAGCAGAGAGAGAAAGGAGGAGCCAGGGAGGGAGAGATGCCCTTCCAGAACAGCCCCAGTGACCCACCTCTTCCCACAGCCCCACCTCCCAACAGCACATGCAGCCCTGAACTCATCTGTGGGTGAATCCACTGATGCTATAGACCTCCCACCTTCTAAAAGCCCCAACTCTAAGCCTTTCGGGAAACATTCTAGATCTAAGCATAGCAATGACACATAAAGAACAATGAAGAAATAGATCACAAATCTCTATTTATATGCATATAGACTATGTCAAGGAGGATCAGAAAACAGAGGTGGGTGGGAAATCTTTTCAAGATTAGTCATTTGTATAATCTGAATGCATTCCTTTTCTTTTCTTTTTCTTCTTTTTTTTTAGTAGTGCTGCAGATGCAACCCAAGACTTGTATATCCTAGACAAATAAATGTTCTACCACTGAGCTGTATCTCTAGCCCCTGACTGCAACTTTTTTTGTCATGTGTTTGTATTACTCTGTCAAAAACACAATATTTGAATTGTATTTTTTCCTAAAAGAAATACAGAATGGAGAATTATTATAACTTTAATAAAAGCCTAGGTCTTTAGAGTCAGGGAAACATGAAATTGTACATTGACCTAAGTCACGCAGATATTTCAAAACAGTCTGCTTCTCTTTGAGAGATGCCTACAATCTCTGACATTTGATAGTAAATGAGAATTCTATCCATAGTTCTACTAACAGGTAATTTGCTTGATGAAAGCAAGTCTTAGACTAAATATTGGGGATACACAAATTTTTATTAGTAATCAAGTACTAAAAATCCATAAAAACTGGGCATGGTGGCACATCTGTGTAATCCCTTCACTCTGGCAGGTTAAGGCAAGGAAGATCACAAATTTGAGCCTAGTCGGAGCAACTTAGTGACTTAGCAGGACCCTGTTTCAAAATGAAAATTTGAAAAGGCTTGGATATAGCTTAGTGCAAAGGACTTGAGTTCAATCCCAAGTACTAAAAAAGAAAAAAGAAAAATGGATGATGAAATATTTTAACTAACCTTCTCTTTGGATCAGACAAAATGCATACTCCATTAAGTGGCAAAACTCTAGACTAAATAGCATTGTTGGCCTGATTGCTTCATCAAAGAATTTAAGGACTACCTAATTCTTATTAGTATGTAATATTATGATGTAATATTGTCATGCAACATTTATAGAACTCTCTGTATATTATTTCGAACCAATAAGCATGTATCAAGTACCACTATTTCACCCACAAAAAATACTTTCTAACAGAGACAGCGCAGTGTACAAATACAGAATACAGTCTCTGAAGTCAAACTGTCGGGCTGCACTTTTCTGTGACTCTTTGTCTCATCGGTAAAACTGAGACACCTTGCCAGGGAGGTTGAGGCAGGAGCATCACTATGAGTTTGAGGCCAGCTTGAGAGACATAATGAATTGAAGGACAGTCTGAACTATATAGCAACATCATGTCTCTAAATAAGAAAGAAAGAAAGAAAGAAAGAAAGAAAGAAAGAAAGAAAGAAAGAAAGAAAGAAAGAAACTAAGGCACTTATCATACCTACTTTTGAGGTTATTATGAGGAATTAGCAAATTCATATTTTCAAAATGCTTAGGTCAGTGCCTATAACATAATAAATTCTCCATGAGTACTTATGATATTTATTCATATACAGTATACAGAATAACTTTTATGCTAATTAATGAACTCTCTAGTGAAGATTCCGATAGTGACATTTGACAGCCTTAGAAGCCATAGATAGTGACTCCATATGGGACAAAGGATTATATGACGATTGCTCATTATAAAATTCTAATGTTCTTAAGCCCAGTGTGCTCCTATGATTCAGCCCACTGCACGACCCCTGCAGGTGTCATTGGTGCTCTGTATGCCACCCTCTGGCAACCAGAGTTTGGGGAACTGGTGAAAAATGCTGTTCCTCTGGTTACTGCCTCTGCTATGAGTCTCTCATTTCTGACCATGTCTTATATCTTCTTCCAACATTCATGTAACTAGAGCAGGAAAACTCATTAACTCAGAAGGAGGGCAAAATCTTAGCCCTTCACATTCTGGACAGCATTCAGGGTGTTAGTGTAAATAAGGACCAGACGATATAGTAGAGTTTATGAAATAGGAAGAAAACACTCAATTGGGAAGGGGAACTACGCAGTAGGAGGGGGTAAAGGAAGGAAGGGAAAAGAAAATAAAATGAGAAAAGAAGAAAAAATGGAAGCAAAGCTTTTATAAATAAGGAAAAGAAGAGGGGTTAAAGGGAAGATAAAGGAATGGGGAAAAAGGGGAGCTGAGATGTCACGTACAGGTACAAAATCCCTATTATGAAAGCAATCATTATGTATATTTAAAATGTACCAACAAACTTAATTAATAAAAAAATAAAAATTATGCTTACAAATTAGCAGACTTAGATGAAATGAACACATTTCTTAAAAGACACAGCCTACCACAGTGATGGCAAGCCTTGTAGAGACCTAGTGCCAAACGGCAACCCAAAACCCACTTACTTATCACAAACAGCCAACACTGCAATGAAACCTCAATACTGGGGGTTTAGTTCAGAAAGAAACAACTCTACATTGACATCTCCGTCTTAAAAGAAAAACAATAACATGAGTGTTATAGTTTGCCACCACTGGCCTACCATATCACTTGATGGCCTTGGGAAAGACAAACTAGGGGTGGGGGTGATACCGGGAAGCGAACTCAGAACCTCACGCTTGTCAGTCAGGTGCTGTACCACTGAGATAAATTCCTGGCCCTAACAAATTTTTCTTAGATAAGACACAGATTCTACCTATAAAAGGAAAAGTGAATAAGTGAGACTTCAACAAAATCATACTCTTTTGAAAGACGTTATTTAAAAAATTGAAAAGCCAAGAACTGTAAGAAAATGCTCATATCTATGTATCTCACAAAGCACTATTCAGAACATGTAAAGAATGCTTTTAGAGAAACATTAAATCAAAATTTATTTTAAAGATTGGCCACTTAAATAAAAATTTCTCGTATCTTGTCATGGTGGTGCACACCTATTATCCAGCACTCAGGAAGCTGAGGCAGAAGGATCACTGCAAGTTTAAAGCCAGCCCAGGCTATAAGGTGAGTTCAAGGCCAGCCTGAACATCACAGTGAAAGCCTGTCTCAAAAAAAATAAATAAATAAACAAATAAACCTCCAAAGAAGTTGCATAGATGACCATGATGTACTTGAAAAGATTCCTGCATCACTGGCCATCAGAGAAATAAAAAATACACCATAATGAGATATAATTACATAGCTCTACATAATGGCTACAGTTTTTTAAAAAACTGATAATATCAAATCTTAACAAGCATGTGAAGCAATGGGAACTCCTATATTTCCAAAAGGAAAGTGAAGTACATACTCACTTTGGAAAATAGTTCGATAGTTTCTTACAAAGTTAAATGTACACCTATCCTATGACCCAGAGTTTCTAGACTTTGGTAATTTCCCAAGAGAAATAAAAATATTTGCAAACACAAACCCTCTGTAAAAATTTTGATAACAGCTTTAGTCAAAACAGCCAAAAGTGGAAAACAAAGAGTATCAAAAGATGAATGGGTAAACAAAATCGGCTATTTTCATATAATGGAATATTAGAATTAAAAGAAAGAAAAGAATATTAGAATTATGAGCCACATAGCACATGAATAAATCTAAAACCGCCTTGCTGAGCAAAACCAGCCAGAAACCAAAGCAAATACACTTTGTATGATTCCATTTATATGAAATTCTAGAACAAGTAAAACTAATCTATAGGGGCAAGTATCATATTACTGCACTTATGAATAGAGGACTGACAGGTAGGGGGAATGAGGAGAGCTTTTGGTGTTAGAGAAATATTCTATAGTTTTTGTGGAGATTTATACGGAGATTTACAAAGACTGATCAAAAATATGATGCATGGTCAAATTTTTTAAAAATGTATTGTAGTTTAAAAAAAAAAAAGCACATTGCCATTAATTCCCCCTGGTTTTTAACATATTTGTCCCATCATTCTTGCTGCTTTCTGAAGCAGTTCTGGAAGACCTCTTTTATGAGAATGTCTTTCATTGTGATGTTGTGGCTGCCATGATACAAAATGTTTAAGAAAAATTTTATCGAGATGGTACTGTAGTTACAAGGGCTGATCAAAATGTATGATGTATGCCTAAATTTTAAAAATTACATGGTGGTGCATGCCTGTAATCTCAGCACTCGGGAGGCTGAGGCAAGAAGATTGCCACGAGTTCAAGGCCAGCCTGGGTTACAGAGTGCACTCAAGGCCACCCAGAACTTCATAATGAGACCTGGTCTCAAAAATAAATAAATAAATAAATAAATTTTTTAAAATTGCAGTAACAGACATATTGCCATTAATCCCTCTCAAAAGACTCCCCCTTGTTTTGAACATACTTATCCCATCACTCTTGCTATTCCTGAAGCACTTGCAGTTCTCTTTCATAAATCTCTTATGAGATGTGATTTAAAAAAAAACACAGTGAATGCTGCTTTCAAGTTCCACCCAACCAAAGGGAAGATTTGCAAAAACATTACAGTGCGTCCTTATCCAACTTATTCATTCGCTCTAGCACTATGCAACTTCTGGCTCTTCCCCAAAGTCAAAAGAACAATGAAAGATAAACATTTAGAAAAAATTCAGGACATTAAGGCAGCCAAGATGGCACAACTACATAAAGACTCTCACGAAAGAGCACTTCCAGAGCTGCATCAGAAAGCAGCAAGCATGATGGGTTAAGTGTGCTTGAAGTGAGAGGAAATACTTTGAGGGATTTCATGGCAATGTGTCTTTTGCAGTAATTTTTTAAAATTTAAACATTCACTGCATGTTTTGAGCATACCACACACACATACATATGCATACACATGCACCCCCACACATGTGTACCAAATCTTATCAAACTGCACTCTTATAATTTGTGCATTTTACTTTATATAATGTATGTCTGAAGTGACAGCTATGGTTTAAATGTACCCTACAAAGTTCAGGTGCTACCAATTTATTCACCAATGCAACATGAGAGGTGGCGCCTTAAGGTCCTGCCCTTATAAGTGAACTAATGACATTATCACAGGAGTGGGTCAGTTACCATACTTCCCAAATAAAGCCATGTCTTATATTAATTTTTGCTCCAAAAGACACAATAGGGCATATTTTCCTGAATGCCGTTTTTTCAAGTACAACAATCTACATTTATTCAGGTACAATAACCTGCATTTATTTGCATATGAAAATCTACATTTATTCAAATATAGTCATATCATCTTCTTCTGGAACATCTTCATAACTCTCCAAATCCCAAATTCCAGCCTGAATTTCTTGCAACTCCATTTTCTATAGAACCATTAGCTCCAATCTCTCGTGTCCACCAATACAGCTCTGCTCAAATAAGCACTTCTTGTCCAGGTAGCCTGCTTGTACTGCACTGACAAAGCAGTAGTCAGTGATTTTAACCCATGAATCCTTTTTTTTTTTTTGAGTCAGGGTCTTGCTACTTAGTTCAGGCTAGCCTTGAACTCACTATGTAGTCCAGGCTGGCCTTGAATGTACAGCAAACTTCCTGCCTCAGCCTCCCGCGATTACAAGTGTCCTCCACCACCACACTCAGCATTTAGTATTCTCTTGCCCTATGGTCCTTTCCACCATAAGATGACATAGCAAAAAGACCTGGTGAAATATAGTTCCTTCCTCTTGGCTCCCTAGCCTCAAGAACTACAAAAAATAGATCTCTGTTCTTTAAAGCTATATAAGCTCAGGTATTCTGTCAGAGCAACACAAAACAAACTAAGCAATTTCTCTTTGAAAATCATGATCACTCTCACTAGATACAGAAGATTCACGAGTTTTAACCTCTTTGAACATAATCTGAAAAAAACTGGCAAAAGAACTATTTTGAATAATCTATGTAGGCCATTTAGCACAATGTTTGGCTCATTGTAAGAATAACAATGTAAAATAAATAACTGCTGAGGTTAAAAGTAGTATGGAACAATGTTATCCGTTATGTTTCCCTGTGGAAATGTTTCCTGAGATAACTATTAAAGATGAGTTATCAGGGAGAACATTTCATATAAGAAATGTCAGATAAAAACACTGAGGGGAAATTACAAAGATGAACTCAGGTATATTTTACTAAGTTCGACAAGCTATAATGAGTCATAGGAAAATTGAGAAGGAGGTTATAGAGGGAGAGGGTAAAAAGGTAATAAGCCCAGAAAGGTGAAAACTAGCCTAGGAAATAATAGGACATGTTAGAACCAAACGAAGATATGATCTATAGAGCTCAGTGTTTAGAGGAGGCTATTCTGAAAACAATAAGGAGAAATGACAACAATCAGGGCACGACTTGAGATAAGGAAATGCAGTAGAAACTGATCTCTGTCATGCAAGAGGAAACAAAACAGACTAGAAAGGAGAGAAAATTAAGAGAATGCAAGAGATCTTGTGAGGGGCTGTTTCAGCAATTGGATCTAATTCGAAGCAAAAAGATAAACAACGACTTCAAAGTCTTGAGTTAGAAAAATAGGCTGTCTCTAGTGCTAATGCCCAAGTACTAGTACTATTACTAATGTGCCAACGTAATGGCAGAGAGCAGAAAGCAAAGCTCACAAGAAAAAGTATTTTAAAAGAAAAATAGAAGAGATGAGAGAGGGTGTGATTGGGTTAGTGTGTCAGGATTAGCATAACAAGTACCAGACACTGCACGGTTTGAACAAAAAGAAATGATGGGCTTACAGTTCTGGAGGTTACGAGTTCAGGACCAAGGTGTTCTGATGCCTTCAAAGCACTGTGAGGGAAACTCTCCCCCGTGCCTATCCCTAGCGGCCAGCAGTCAGGCTGTCTGTGGTCTCTCCTGTGTTTCCCAGAGCTCTGTCTCCATCCTCGCTTGGCGTTCTTCCTATGTGCATAGCTGTATCCGAATCTCTCCTTGCTATAAGGATTCCCATCACACTGGAGTAGGGCTCCAGCCTAACTCAATGAGTTCTGATTTTAAGCAGAGACATCTGCAGCAATCCCGTGCCCAAGGTCACATTTCGAAGGTGGACTGAGGCTTCAATGCATCAGTTTGAGAGGATGCAATTCAACCCATACAGTGCTGTTCACCAAATATTTTGGCTCTCACCCTTCTCGATGCATGCAAGATTGCACCTCCTCACACATTTTGGAGTTGTCTATAGTCATACAGCTTGCTCTGGCTAGTAAAATGTGAAGAAAGTGACACATACCTTTTCCACCTGAAGCTTGGTTCACTCCACTCTTTGCTCTACTGAGGCCTCTCTGCTGAAGGTCCACCATCACCAAAAACCCTCCATTGACCCATGTCACTAAGGAACCACCCTGAGCGGAATCTCCTCTCTCACTTGTATTGGGAATGCAAGATACAACTGTTTTTGCAAGAATGAGCTAATTAACTTTGGGAGTTGTTTGCTACTTCTGCAGAAATGTAACCTCTCATAAATTCAAAGAAGATTGTGCTTTTTTCTCAAAAGTGTAGTGATTGGGCCGGGGATCTAGCTCAGCAGCTTAAGCACCTGCCTGGCAAGTGCAAGGTCGTGAGTTCAATCCCCAGTGCCGCAAAAAAAAAAAAAAAAAAAAGTGTGGTGTTTAAGGAAGTGACCACCTGTGGATCAGTCATCCCTTCCTATTTCAAGAAACTAAAACTAAAACTAAAACTAGATGAGGCCAAAAGAGCTTTTTATCATTTCGCTTTGGAGAGCACTGTGGTAGATAGTATTTTTGGTTCCCCCAGTGAATGACACCTTCTTGAAAAATCACTTTTGACCTCAACTTTGGCATTAGCCATTGGACAGGTGTCCCCCAGTGATATGTTAGTGGGCAGGATGAAACTAGAGGTTTGTACACCGGGGCTTGTCCTCTGGAACCCAGTGCCCATGTTGCAAGAGGCCCAACACAGCCATGTGGAGAGGCCACAGAGAGGACAATCAAGACCCTGGCTGACAGCCCCAAGTGAGTCCCAGCAAACACCAACTTGCCAGACTATGAGTAAGCTTTCCTGGAGCTGGATCCTTTGGCTGCAATCAAGCTGCCAAAATTAATGCCATGTGGAACAGAAATAAACTATCCCATCAAGTCCTGTTTAAATTCAGTTTTGTAAGCAAGTCAGTTACATTTTTAGGGCACTGGTGGAAGCTTTTATTGAAAATGCAGCAATGACTAACTGTAACAATAAGCATTTTTAAGACTATTAGTTGAATCTAATAGATAAAAAGTTATTTTGTGTATTACAATCCCTTATTCTTTAGGAAATGGAGATGTTAGCATGATAGAACCAAAATCATAAGAGTTTTTTGTTTGTTTGTTTGTTTTTGCTTTGGGTTTTTTGTTTGTTTGTTTATTTTGTTTTGGTTTTTGTTTTTGTTTTTTAAGACAGGGTCTTGTTAGTTTCACTATGTAATTCAGCCTGGTCTCGAACTCACTGTGTAACCCAGGCTGGCTTCAAACTCACGGCAATCCTCCTGCCTCTGCCTTCCTGGTGCTAGGATTGTAGGCATATGCCACAAATCCTGAATTCTGAAGGAGCACAAAATTAGGTAAAGACTCTAGTTCTGTCACTTGCTCTTTGGACAACTAGGGGCAGAAAACCCAACCTGTGAACCACAATTTCTTTATCTGTGCATGAGCATCTTTTTCAGATTTATTGTGAAGATGAAAAATAATAATTTAACATAAAGTTTGCACTCAACAAACTGTAACAGCAATTGTTATTATCACTATTGAACTTTTGTCAAGTATTTATGGAGCACCAGCTATATGACAAGCACCTGTTGGGTGGCAGGAACACAGAGACAAATGTGAAGTTGGATGTGGTGGTACACACCTGCAATCCTTGCAACTCAGAAGGCTGAGGCAGGAGGATTGCAAGTTCAAGGTCAATCTGGACAACTCAGCAAGACCCTGTCTCAAAATAAAAAATAAAGAAGGCTAGGGATGTAGCTGAATGGTAGAGCAGTTGCCTAGCATGTGTGAGAGCCTGGGTTCAAGCCCCAGTACTTGAAGAAAAGCAAACATAAAGAATTGACAGGCAAAGTTGGACATGGTGGCACACACTTATAATCCCAGCACTTGGGAAGCTGAAGCAGGAGGACTGTTGCAAGTTCAAGACCAGCTTGGGCTACGAAGTGAGCTCAAGGCCAATCTGAACTTCATAGCAAGACCCTGTCTCAAAAAGACCAAAAAAAAAAAAAAAGAACTCACAGGTGTGGTCCCAGAGTGGTGCTGTTGGGAGTCTGTGGAAACTTCAGGGGGTGGAGCCTGGGGGAGCACTCTTAAAGGGGAGTGTGGGATCCATGCTCCCTCTTCACACTTGTGCTTCCCGTTTCTGCTATACCACACGTTCCCACTGTGATCTGTTACCTCACCAACAGACCCAAAGTAACAGGGCCAACTGTCATGGACTGGAGCCTCCAAAACTGTGAGCCAAAATAAACCTTTTCTCTTTATAAGTTCATTTATCTCAGGTATTTTGTTAGAGTGACAGGAAACTGACCAACACAACAAGCATACCCCAGCACTGTACTATGAGGGATCTTAGAGTATAAGAGTATAAATAATAGCATAAATTTCAGCAGAGACAAGCTGCAGGCTGTGTGAGAAAGCTTAACAAGGAAATCTAACGGAGATGGATAGCCTGGGGTGTCTTCCTGAACAAATACTGAAACTGAGTCCTAAAGAGTAAGGAAGTGTCAACCATATGATCACTAGAAGGAACTGCGTCATGAAACTCTGAAGCACAAAGGACTCACAGAAGGCTGCTGGACCTTGGATTGGCCAGCAAATGGGAGACTCATAACAGACCAAAAGATAAGGTTCACACTTATATTAATAGATCACCCAGAATCCATAAGCTTACAGTGAAATGGCCCTGATGCTACCAGTTGCCAGTAATGTGTAAATACTATCTCAGGAGGAAAAGTTAATGATCCATCAAGCAGTAATTTCTAGATTGGCCCATGGGTTGGTGTCACGCTATGAATAATAAGTTTTAGTGCTCACAGGTGATACAAGAAAATGAAGCATCATCCAGAAAACTGTTAACAAAGACAAACTCAATTTATATTTTTATCATTACATCCTTGCATCAAAAAAATTTCTAACAAAATAAAAGTAATGATATTTGGTTTTATTTTCAATATCCTTGCCTTAAAAAAAGAAAAAGAGCAAAAGGCAGCTACCCTGCTGCACTCTAGAAGTATCTATTTCTTGCCTGACTTTGGATGTCTTTTTCATATTCTGTGTGTGTTAGTTGGTGATTCTGAAGGAGGCAGTAAGAGCAGAAGTAGAATCTTCTGTAGTATTCCCAAGCTGAGACCATTGATCTTTCTTTGAAATTTATGTTTATTAAAAAAAATACATCAAGGACTATATATTCATATTCACATACAAATAATATTCTTTATGTAGACAATGCATTGAAGAAAATGCACCGTAATTTCCCCATGAAATATAAATGCCAAACTCATGCATAATTTATGCCACATAAAACCAATAGACCATGTAGTTGCAGTGTTTGATTATGAGCCCTTGGTTCCTCCCAATGAGTGCCATTAATCAGTCCAATCAGTGTCTGAAATGTCCTATTTCTGCCTACAAATAAACACTTAAATGACTGTGTGTTAAACTTCATTCAAATATGCTTTTGTATAAACCATTTCTTGGCCAAACTATAGGAAAAGGAATTTGAAAGTAAATACATGACTGACACAAACAATAATGCTCTCTGAGACTTTCAGACATACATGGAAAAGTGTATGTTGAAGCACCTGGACCTTTTGTTTAAGTCAAACTTCCTGTTGTTTAATTAGTCTGCAGTTTTTGTTTGTTCGTTTGTTTGTTTTTAAGAACATCTCTAACTGTCTCCTCTCTGATGCTGATAAACCGAGAAGGGATCTTCATGCCGTAATTCATCTGTGGACTAGGAGATGCCGCTCCATCAGCATGGAAAAGCCAAAGCAACTTCTCCAAGGCTTTGCATTTTCTGGCTCCACAAGAACCTCTCCATGTAACCAAAGAGGAATAACTTAGAGAGATAAGACAGGCTAAGAACCGAGACCTGCATTTTCAAATCTTATTCCACAGCTGCTCCACCGTATTGCCATAACAACACAGATCTAGGGAATATTTTAAGCTGCTTGAAAGGACATTTTCTCCACAGAGGCTACAAACACTGATAAGATAAACACTACCATTAGTTTCTTTAAAAGTAGATCGAAACCAGATTTCAGCTTTACTCCTATCACTCCCCAAGCAGCCCTCCTATGTGTTAAGATGCACCAGTATCTCTCCAGCAGCCAAACACACTTGGTCAGGGGCCATCTCCAAATCACAGCCGTCACCTCTGGAATGGCAAAGCTGTCTCCCACCAATTGCTCTGCTCTCAATAGTGTCTGTTTTTGTTTTTGTTTTTGTAGTATTGGGGATTGAACTAGGGCTTTTGCACTGAGCTACATCCCCAGCCTTTGTTTTATTTTTTCAGACAAATTTTCACTATATCACTAAATTGCCCAGGCTGGACTTGAACTTGGAATCATCCTGCCTCAGCCTTTCAGGACATTGGGATTATACATGCACCACCACGCCCAGCTCTCAGTGGTATCTTTACTCTGAAATTCTTCTGTAGGATACATTGTGGTAAGGTTCTTGATTCCAGGCTGCTTTGCAAAAGTCAACTGGTAAATTCATCTATAAATACGTTTCGAATGAGAAATATATAAATTTAAAATGAAGTACAATTACTACTGCTGTTCCTAATTTTCCAGTAGTGTTATTCACTTCTATCTTTGATGTTTGCGGGAGGGCTGGGATGTAGTGCAATGGTAGAGCACCTGCAAAATACGTGTGAGGTCCTAGATTCAATTCCTGCAATCAGTTAATCAATCAGTGTTTGCAGGATAAATGAATAGGCAGCAATGGTTAACAGCATAAACTTTAATTTTCAGTCCTACTTATGTCATGTATTAGTATGAAACTTTGGTCTAGTTATTTAAATGCTCTCTCTACTTCCAGTTCTTCCTCTACAAACCAAAGATGTTAGTATTTATCCCACAGGTTTCTTGTAAAGATGAAATGTTGGTAGCTGAGCACTTGGTACATAAGGGACCTGCAGATATTCATTAGTGTGACCATTGTTTATGCCACCTATTCAATAACTGTGTATTGAAAACTTACTATGTTCCCACCACGTTCCAAAGGTTAGATAATGAATAAAATGCACAAGGCCTTGCATTTAGGGGAGCTTACACTCTGGTGGAGGAGATACACAATAAACAAAAAAAATCAGTATATAGTTGCAAATAATGATAAAAGCTAAGAGAGGGTGCTACGATCAAGAACATCAGAGAAATGGGAACCAATGCAATGTGATCAAAAAGTAAAGTATGTGTTTCAATTTTTTAAAAACTGTATTACAGTGAAAGAAAATTGCCATTAACCTTCCTCAGAACGCTCCCCCTCACTTCAAAAGCACTTGTCCCATTGTTCTTACCGCCTTCTGAAGCAGCTCTAGCCTCAATGAATGTCTTTACGCAGTCTGATCAAAAAAATATAGTGAATGTTGCTGAGTCCCACCCAAGGCAGAAGCCAGCTCATAAAAATACTAAGATGTGTCCTCATCTACTCTTTCCACTGGATCTGATACCATGCAACTTCTGTTTCTCAGAGTCAAGACGACCTTGAAAGGTAAATGTTTGGCTTCTCTTCAGGATATTCAGGCAAGCACAACAGCACAACTAAAGACACACAGGAAAGAAGACTCCCAGAACTGTTTCAGAAGGTAACAAAAAGGGTGGGCTAAGTGCAATTGAAATGAAGGGGAGTACTTGGAAGGGGATTAATGGCAACCTTTTACTGTAATAAATTTTTAACATTTAAATATCCACTGTACTTGTCGATCACACCACATACTTCAGGCATGATGGTCAGGAAAGGCTTCTCTGAGAAAATCATATTTAAATTACAAGGAGGAAAATGGCCTGTGAAGTGGGGGAACAGTGACTGAGCAGAAAACCTCTCAGCAAATTCACTGCACCGAGACCAAGGGGCATGCAATGCTCAGTAAGTAGGAAGCAATGCCAAGCAACACCAAGGCACAGAGGTCTCTGGATGCCAGAAACGTTTGGCTTGAAGGACATGGAAAGAAGTCTCGATTTCCTCTAAGTTCAAAGAGAAACCATTGAGGGGTTTTAGGGAAAAAGAGGGTCATGATTTGAGTTCTGTTTTTAGGAAATGACCCTGGCTACCATGTGATAATTTGGAAACCTATAAAAGTGACAGACAGAATTGGAAGCTATTCAGTAATCCAAGTGGGAGATAAAGGCAAATTGGAGTTAGTGTCAGGTGTGTAAGAGAGAAAGAAGAATTTGAAATATATTGGAGAGACAGAAAAGCCAAATCTCACCAAGATCTCCATTGGAGAACGGAATATGGTGGTCAACATGAGTTTACTCTTGTGCGTGTCTGCTCTTATAACTATCAACAGTCAGCTGTTAGGCTCTCTAAAAGGGAATATGACATAATGATAATTTTTATATATTCACATGAAATATTCTTATAATCATTCAGCCATTCCCTAGCAAACTGTTCCTCAGAAATTTACTTGACATACTCTTCTATTTACATTCTTCTTGCCAAATCCTGCAGAAAGACATGGGGAAAAGCACAAATGCTTCATCATTAGGGAAACTTAGCTCTTTAGTATCAACACCAAGCTGAGATGCTAGTAATAGGTGAAATCTTGTATTAATCCCACCTAAAGCAACAAAAATTACTGAGCCTCCCCTATGAAATTTATCTTTAGCTTACCTGGAAGCTTCAAGGGACCGTATACAACTTACACCAATGTTTTCAAGGATAATGTTCTTTTTTTCAAAATATATGGCCGATCAGACTCTTTCTCTTGTAAATGACACCAACAGACGGCATGAACTATTTCGGTTGCACAAATACTGAGGCTGAATTTGGCACAAACTCAAAGACTGAAGGTATCCTGAGAAGAACAAGTAATTTGCTGATAGAATTTTAAAGCATCTATACCAAAGAAACACCTAAGGAAATATCCCCTGTGACTTGCAGATCTGAAGTTAAAATCGTATATACCAGCTGAGAATCATGTGCATTCATACACAGCCCTGCAGAAGAGTGTAAGTGGTACCATCTTTCCCCCTGTCAGGGAGCAGATTCTGCAGCTAATCTCAGCCACTACTTTCTGCATATTCTGTCAAAGTGGAGGATGCCAAGGTAGCCAAAATGCTCTGACTGTTCAAATATCTCGATGGGATTTTTCTCAGCAAGTGAAAGCAGCACTTTTCCTGCTCCTGTGTGCAGAAATCAGGATAACTCAAGGATAACCTAAGAAAGCACCATAAGGAGCCTGCATGTCTAGAAACCTCACACAGGGTAACTCAAAACACCAAAGGGTGTTTTACCTTGAGGCCCAACTCATCTTGTGTGTTGCAGTCCCAGAATTACTTTTTAAGTTTTGTGCTCAAAATCAGAGAACTGAGCCTGGAATTAGAAACAAATGAGAGAGTTTTCACAGCAGAGAGCAGAGTGAGCAAAAGCTGCCAAGGACAGCGATAACATGTTGCTTGGAAAGATGACGAAGTCTCTGGAAGACACAGAATAGGAGAATTCTAGAGAAAAGTTTTATCTAATAATTAAAATTGCACCTGCTATTGACTGAGCACACTCCTAGGGCCAAGCACTATCCTACACACTTTATGAATCTTATCTTTAATTCTTGCAGTAACTCTTCAAGGTAGTTCTTAGTATTCTCATTTTACAGATAAGAAAACAAATCTCCATGAGGCTGTATACCAGGCTTAAGTTTCCCTGGCTTACAATGAGCAGAGCCAGGGTTAGAAATCATGTCTGTTCATCCCTAAAAACCAGGACCACCTGGAAGTATTTTAACCCGAACAATTACATACACTAGTCCTGCAAAAGCCTATCTGTTCCCACAAAAATACATTTTCCAAAGTCTGATTAGGTTTTAACACTGAAGTCATAAGTCCTGGGCTGAAGTCCTAAGCTGAATTTGAGAAGCCCCAAGTACTTTCTTTACATGGAGGGCAGATCACATTGACATATTTCCAGAAAAAAGACGGAATAGTCAAGTTCAGGGAAACTGACAGGAAGACCAGCATGACATGTGACAGCTGTATTCAGGTGACCTGTTTTGTACAAAAGTGCCAGACTGAGAGAAGAAATGTAGAATTATAAATGGCAGCTTATAGGGGAGGAGGTTGAACCCAAAGCCTTCACAGTGAGCTACACTTCCAGCCCTTTGTTTTTTAAGGCAGGGTCTCAAACTTTAGATCCTCCTGCCTCAGCCTCCCAGAGTGCTAGAGATTACAAGCATGTATCACCATGCCAGGTCTTGAATCTTACTTTTTAAACAGTGTGGCAGATTCTGGTAATTGTCTTCTAATATCTGCTATCCATCTCTTTCTTTTAGAAACAAAATCCTTGTGTTTTAGCTGGCATCAGCTGTCCAGCTGGACAATACATTTCCCATGTCTCTTTGCAGCTACATACTAACCAATGAAATTCTGATTTATGTCTGTTAAATTAAAAACCAAAATACGGACTTTATTGAAAAATACTATTGCAAAGGGAGCAGGGACTATGCAACAGGGAGAAGATTTTGATTATAAGATCTAAAAGTAGGCTGGGGGTTTGGCTCAGTGATAAGCTCTTCCCCTGCATGCACAAGCCATGGGTTCGATGCCCAGAACCACCCCAAAAAAGAAAAAAGTTCTAAAAGTACTAAACAAAACGAACAGTTTTCAAACCAGCATGGTGGTACATGCCTGTAATCCCAGAACTCAAGAGGCTGAGACAGGAAGATCACTGTGAGTTCAAGCCCAGCCTGGGCCACAAAGTGAGTTCAAACCCAGCCTAAACTACATAGTAAAACCCTGTCTCAAAAAAGAGGACAAAATTTTTAAAAAAAAAAGAAGAAGAAGAAGAACATATTTTCATAGAGAATTAAGCATGGGTAGCAAGAATCAGGTGGGGGGGGATGAAAGAATGGCAGCATGGATGATACCTCAAAGGGGTTTAACCGTGAGGCCAGCCTCTTTTTCTAGAGAGACCCATAAGGAAGAGTTGTGTACTGGCTGGGGTGAGAGCCAGCCAAAGTCCAGGGATCTAGAAACAGGGAAAAAAAAGTCTTAACCAAAGTTTAATTACTATGCAGATTGTTCTCATTGATCACTGGGAAAAACACCTGAGCCAATCATTTATAGGCAAAAGATAGGAATTTCGAAGGTCTGTGTCTGACCTCTCCAAGGTACACAAGAGTGACATCCTTCAGCTTTGCTCTTGGATTGTTGTTTTAGTCTTTTGCTAGTCTTGCTATGTAGTTCAGTCCAGCCTTGACCTCACTGAGTAGCCAAGGCTGGCCTCACACTTGTGCTGATCCCCCTGCCTCAGTTCCTGAGCGCTGAGATTACAGGTGTGCACCATCTTCAATCTTATTTATGTCATAGGAAAGTGGTTCTTTGCAGTAATAACAAGAAAAGAATGTGGACATTTAATTATTCATGTTTTCCAGGATCACAATGCCCAGGTAAAGTTTAAAACCATCATAACCTTTAAAAAACGTCTGCTGACCCTATAGTTCTTTTCCGTTCTCACAGTTGAAATGCAAACATCCTGGTGATGAGACGTTACCTAAAGATGGGAGGAACTCGGTTCCCTGGGTCCCTGCATAGCTCTGTGGAGGACAGGGGTCCATTTGCCACAGACACCTCACCTTCCTCTGGACTATTACAGAAAGAGAAAAACTTTTATTTGATTTGCACCGCTTTTTTTGAAGTTTCCAAGTTATAACCACTTAGCTAGTACCCTAACGAATACAAATAGCCCCTTAAAAAAAAAACAAAGTTTCTCTTTGTTTTTGGTATCCTGGTCAATCTGTCAAGCATCATCATCAAATAAGAGAGTAATATTAAATGCAGAGCTCCCTTTCATGGCAAAGAACTCACATTCTTATTAATGTATGAGTGCCTCAAGCACTGTACACTCAATTTCACTCTTCTTTTTCTGTATCACACTGTTTCAGGTCTTGAAATCCATTAAAAACTTTCTAGTCACCTGGCATTGGAATACAAATAAAATGACAGAAAATAGTGAACGCACATCTTTACTTCTGATTAAATAATATACGTAAATGTATACATGTGTGGTATTGCTAGGACTCAAAAAGTTGCTAAAATAGTAGAATTTTCTACAATTTTAATTCAATGATCTTTAAATCAATGATTTTTTTTTCAATATTGGAGACTAAACCCAGGTCCTCATACATGCTAAACAAATACTCTACTGAGCTACATCATCAAAGCTTTTTTTAAAATTTTGAACCAGGGTTTCATTAAGTTTGGGATGGCCTCAAACTTGCAATCCTCCTGCCTCAGCACCCGGAGTAGCAGGGATTATGGGTGTGTACCTCTGCCTTTGCTCGTGTATTGCTTTTTGTCAGACATTGTAATGCAGCCATCAGAGTTCCTTCCCAAAGGCAGCAGAGATGTGGTATACTTGGCTAGATGACCAACTACATGTCTGCTGTCAGCGTCCCAGCTCTTTGAATTCCAGAGGTCTCTCTGCTAATTATTTAAATTTCTCCAGCAGTCTCAGTAATTTAAATAAGAGGTATTGATTAGTCCGTGTTCCTTCTGTGAGAAAATAGTTCAATACTGTCTAGGAAAGCTGTTTGTTCAATTTAATCTAAACAAAAAATTGGTTAAAAGTAATCACTGCGGCCTCTTTGAGTCACTGGGTCATTGAATTTATGTCTCTTAGTTCTTAATGATTTCCAAATACATTTTGGAGAAATTTTTATCCGTTCTAGCAAAAAAAAAAAAAAAAGCCTGTAAATGTTTTAATTTCCTAAATCTCTTTTCTGTCTGTTACTTTCATATGTCGTGAAATTATATTAAATCTTCATCACGTTGTTCCTTTTTAAAAACAAGTCCACGAAGAGATAGAAGACACGCAACCAAATGAGTAGCATCGCTTTTCAACAGTTAAGTACTCAAAACTTCAAAAACATTCTTTTCTCTCCCAGACTCCCCCTGCCCCTGCCAATAGCTTTTGAAATATTGTACTTCGGATAAGTTCCCCACCGGGGATATTATCAATTAAGAACTTCACTCCTTTCATTCTCCACTGTAACTCAAAAAGCCTTTACATATTAAAAGCAATCTCACTTCCAAAAGACTTGGAGCTCCTTGATGGTGTAGAACATCACCAGGGAAGGTCATCTTTTTTCTATTCTGTTACCAACAAAGAAAATAGTACTAGCGAAGATGTAAGAAATTCGTCTTTAAAACTTCTTTCCCATTGAAGCTTCTACCTTACCTACCATTACAAAACAAAACAAAAATGCACCTAGCACTTGGCTTAGTCTACTGATAATGAGTAGTTATGTTGCTGGGTTTTGAGGGGCTGGAGTCTCCTTTTGGAGGTGGTTTCTCCGTTCTTTCTGTCCTGAGCAAAGAATTGGTACATGGTAACGAGGTTTTACATTTTTTATAGGCAAGGGGAAAATAAAAGGCTCTGCGGAGTGAGGTGGGGAGTTCATCCTACAGCCTAAGATGGACAACTGGGAAAGAATTGAGAACAGGAGCTCGAGTGCAACTGTCCTTTTTCTGTGTCTCCCACTTGAGGCTGAGGTCAAGTCTAGGCCATGCTATGGGAAATCTGCTTGAGTTCTCTGAGAATTCTACCCATGGCTATGGGAACTGTTCTGCGCATGCATCCTGGGATTCTGTAAGTAAAGGTCACACCCACTTTCCAAGCTAGTCATGGCCACGCCCTAGCCTCCTGCCTCGGATGCTTTAACAAATCCTTTCTGAAGAAGCTTAACAGAAGCAGTTCCTATTAAGGCGTCTAATATATATAATGAAATGGTACCAAAGATGGCATAAGGGCATCAGGATTATTTTGAGTCTAAGGCATTTAAAAATCAGCATCTACAGGAAAAGGCATTTTGTGAATTCCCCTTAACTTCCTAAAACCGAAGGCTCCCGAGAAGATTCTGCTGTCCGGTATTTCTCCTCCTCAGCAGGAATCTTACTGCCAAGACACTTACTCAACACCAAACACCAGCCAAAGAGAAGAAGGCATCATCTGCTTAAGAAATCGCCTAAACAGACATTGTCGTAAAATCTCCCATCTATTCTATTAAGGGCCCATTTACTTTCTCTGGAAAATTATCTGTTCTCCCAGAAATGCCCCCTTTGCCCCTTGTGCACCCTTATTAAAATGGTATATAGGGCAGGCTTTAAATTCCAACCATCTCGTTCAACACTTCTTTGCCTTTGCCTTGCTTTGCTTCGCTTCGCTTTGGATTTTCAAGACAGTAGTGCGGGTTGGCCTTGAACTGAAAAGTTCAGTGAGACCTCAAACTCACGGGGATCTTCCTGTCTTAGCCTTGCCAATATGGTTTTTTGTCAGTTTATAATTTGCAGGCCCCAGACAACACTTAAGACAGTAGAAGAAAAGTTTTTTCTTTTCCATCATGCTTTTCATTTTTAAAAGAAACCAGTTATCTTTATTCTTATGGAGAAGCATGGTTCTTTTACCACTGCTTCTTTAAAGCCACACTGCAGCCAAGGGACAGATCTATCATAGAACATTAACTTTCCACCCTGTGAATGATGCCCGAAAACCCCACATGCGTTGCTAGATGATCTAACAGCTCACCATGGCTCAAAGAGCACCATTTCTCCCCCATCTCAACATAACGTCAAAACTCCCTTTCCAGCGCACACATCAATTTATTCTGATCTCCTTGACCACTAACATTTGTCAGTTTTCATACATGTGTTAATTAGTTTTACCCACAAGGATTGTTTCTAGCAACACCAAGGGTACTAGCCCCTGTTAAAAATGTCGTATTGGTCTTTAAACAACACCTTTGGGATAGATGGACAATAGAACCACCAAGACCTGATGAAACTGTTCCAGGAATGATAATTCTGGACCTCGCCTCATACTAAAATCAAATATAAAAATCTCAGCCCTTCACCTTGATAGTTTGGTTCTCTTTTGGACTCACCTACTGCTCTCTTGCAGTGATCAATAAACTCTTACCTTTTCTATAGTCCTTGACTATTGGTAAGCTCCTTTAACACCTACAGTTTTAGGCACTGGCCTTTCACACACTGTACCTCACAGGACAATTCATATTTTGATGGGTTCCTAAAAAGCTCCAGAAGAAAAAATCTTATGATGTGCAGATATGATGTGATTTAGGCATATACTAATGCTTTTGTTAGATGATAAGATTCTTGTATAGTCTGGGTTTGGTATGCAATTGGGTAAACGACAATTAGTAAGTAATTTCTATGTGTTTTTCACAAAGTTTATAGATCCAGGTGTGGTGAAACACAGCTGTAATTACAGCTCAGAGGCTGAGGCAGGAGGATGGTGAGTTTCAGGCCATTCACTGGGCTACATAGTGAATTCAGGGCTGGCCTGAGCTACACAGAGAGACTTTGTCTCAAAAAATGAACAAACATTAAAAAGTTTACAAAGTCAAATGTCAGTGTATTATACATAATACAACAGTTTTTCAGAACTAAGTAGTAAGCTCTACAATTTATCAATGACTATTAATTGATAAACCCCAACTGCTTGTTTTAACAGGACATGACATAGTAGACACTCAATAAATTATCATTAAACTGAAAGAATGTTTGGCCTGTGTGGTATGACATCTATGGTCTCTCTCCCTGGTGCTTGTTACAGAACACTTAATACCCTTGGAATTTCTGAAGCGATAAAACTGTCTTTTTTGTTTGTTTGTTTGTTTGTTTGTTTGTTTGTTTGTTTCTGGATGGTACTCAGGATAGAAAGAAATATCTTATAAATAAATGAGCCTTAAATGTATGCTAATGAGGTGACTTGGGGTAAGGCCCTTATAGAGCCTCAGAATGGTCTGTTCTCCAGGATGACCAGGTGATTAAAGATTGGAATTTTCAGCCTCATCTACCAGTCTCTGAGAGGTAAAAATAAAGACTGGTGGCCAAGAGGCCCCACGCACCGCCCCCCAACCTTGCTCCATGATCTCTTCATCTGACTGCTCATCCGAATCCTCTGTAATAAGCTGGTAAACTTAAGTAAAGGGTTTCCTTGACTTCTGTGAGCTACCCTCGAAAACTTTTAAGTCCAAGGAGGAGAGGTCATGGGAAATGCATAGCCTATCAGTCACAAGCCCCAGTTCTGACCTAGGTGATGATGACATCTGAACTGGGGACAGCCTTGTGGAACTATGCCACTACCCTACAGGATCTGACACTATCTCCAGGGGAAAGTTTATCTATTTGGTGACACAGGGGTCTAGTTCCAAGGGGAAGCAGCAGATTTTTATAAGTGTGAACTTTCCACCTTATGTATATGCTCTTCCTCTTCTCTCTTTTTTAGAATAATGATATAGGAAAAATATAACTTCTAACCTGTTACCGTAGATGTCAGATGTGCCAAGCTCATGGTCTCACAACATCAAGGAATGAAATCACGAATCAAGAGAGGAAGTTAGGAGAGTTTTATCTGAAACAAGGAGAAAGAGAATAGCTCCTGGATTTCCATGAGGGGTCTTAAGTAGGTGGCCACTGAGGCCCTTTGTCAGGAGTAATTTATACAGCAAAATCACAACATGGGTACTGTGTGGGTCAAACCACATACAATCAGCCTATAGTGTTACAAGTATAAAGGCTAGCTAATATTGATCCAATAGGGAAAGGAGACATGAAATAAGGGTATATTGGAAAAAATCAAAGGAATTCATAGAAAAGGGAAGGAGTATGGGTCCAGGTCTTCTGGTCACCCACCCATGTGTCTGATGTCTATCTGAGCCTACTGGACCAGCTGGTGCTAATTACAATATAATCTCAAGTTGCTGTTTATCTTACAGCCTGGGCATTGCTCCTCCAACTCCGAGGCCTGGCTCTCCTTAGATTTCCCTCCAGCCACAATTCTGATGTCTCTATTTCTTGTACTGATGTTCTTGGGGGGCTAATAACCCTCTCTGACTGTGTATTAATTTCTAGAATAATATATTATTAGCTGTTTGTACTAATAGGGTAGAGGTAACTCCAATACCTGGCCAGAAAAAAGATACCTTCAACACTGGACCTTACAAATGTTAAAGTCAGAGAAAATGGAGACCAGGTCTGAAGAACGCCCAGGGCAGACAAAGCCAAAGCAGCTTTCTGAGTGATCGCAGTCTCGCTTGACTGGCAAACAGAAGCAAAACTTCACTTGCATTTTTTTCTTGTTAATGCCCATATCAAAGAAAATCAAACTTAAATTCAACCAGTTAGAAGCATCCAACAAGCTTATCTAAGTAGGGACTTTCCAAAGGGAGAGACCGAATCAGACAATTCTATAACTGTAACCAATCAAATACTTCTTTGCTCTACTTCTGTGAGCATCCTATACAAGCGCACACTTCTGTTCCTTTCTCCTCAGGATCCTGAAACACTTCTGATATGGAGCTGCCCCGCTCATAATTCATTATTTGTTCAAATAAACCCTTTAAATTTTTATTATCTTTCAGTTTACTTTTTAACAGAGAATCCCCCCTCTCTCAACGCCTTGATTTCCAGTGCTTCATCCGGTTACTTGAACACATTGATCCTGATTGTGCTTGGCCCCTGCGAGGGGCCATCTGTAGGGTTTTTGTTTCTCGGCCTATTGAATTCCCCTTCCAGCAGAAGAAAGAAAAGATTTACAAGATTCTCACCACAACTTTTTTTCTCCACACTTATATTACATAACAATAAAAGGGACAAGAAGCTATTTACTAACTTCACTTACATCCAGTAAAATTACCCTGTACCAGGTACTGCACTAAGTTAATTGTTTTCTTTCTCTAAACAAGGACTTAAATTTCAGCTTACAGGAAAAACTAACATGAAGGGAAGCAGTTCATGAAATGATACCAGCCAAGCTGGACGGGGAAAATCAGAGGCAGGGTGGGAAAAAGAAATAAACCAACTTCGACCTCATGTTTCACTAGAGAGTAATAATTAATCAAAAACACACTAAATGTCAACTTTCCTTTATTATTATTCACCTGGCCACGAGACCGATTTTCAGGATAATCCTGAACAGAGATATTATACAATGTATGTTGGGGAGAAACTGGTTTATATCAACAGATGTAAAATAATGACTCCAATATTCTTTCAGAAGCTTTGACTCTGTTTTTCTGGAAGCTATAAAAAAGGAAATCCTTTTTTGTGGCTTTTATGTTGCTTTGTTCCATGGTTTGTATTGCTTCCATTCAGCTCTGTCTTAGAAGCAAAGCTTTATCCTGAATACCTATTAGCAAAGGAGAGGGAGGTCTTAGGATCTTTACATAAAAGAATTCTCTCAGGAGGTGCCCTATGACCAGTTCTCATGTCTTTCTGCTTCCCCAGGTGACTCAACACTCAGAACCTTGGAAAAAATTAGTAGGAAGATGCTGGGACAAATGAAGAATGTTAAAGTTCACTCAATTCAGTAACAGGAGATCTTTGAAGTTAAAAAAAAAAATCAAACATTAAAAGAGATGGAGCAGTCCCCTAAAACAAATAAGCTACTTTATTAAGGATCCACCCTAAAAAAAGTAGTTGACAGCTTCTGGGCTCAGCTAGGAGCAACAAAGAAA
Source organism: Cuniculus paca (assembly GCA_004365215.1). Classification (NCBI taxonomy): domain Eukaryota; kingdom Metazoa; phylum Chordata; class Mammalia; order Rodentia; family Cuniculidae; genus Cuniculus; species Cuniculus paca. Next base: position 47,296 of record RJWT010001392.1, read on the forward strand.
AGGCCTCGTTTGCACAGCTGTTGCCTGAAGAACTGAGTAACAAAAGGTCAAAACTTTAACTTGAATCTAGAGGGAGGAAAACCGATAGTAAAAATCACCGATATCAAGGAAGTACGTGAAGCAGCAAAAAAAATATGGGAGGTCGGGAAGAGTTTTGAAAGTGTACACTTCGTGCGAGTTTGAAGGAAAGACACCCTGACTGCTGGCAATCAAGTGGGAGAGACCACAGAGGCGGAGGCCAAAATGACCACAGCAGGCGGAGGCCAAAATTCAGTCTCTTCCTGGTGCACGAAGCTGCTAGAGTGCTGATCTGCCAGTTGGAGGAATCCATGGCCCAGGGTTTTTAGGTGGGAAAGGCATCCTTTTCTTCAGAGTTCTGAAGCTAGAGATCAGTCAGTCTGATTCCCACCATGAAATCCTAAAACCAGCAAGGAATAAGCTCAAGGAAGTGCTAGCCTGGTGTTCTTTCCTGTAACTTCTGGAATCCACCTCAGAAACTCTGTGACACACAAGGAGGTGGTAGCTCAAATTCACTCACCCTTTTAAAATATTTTTCTTGCCTTGTATTTTTTTTTAAACAGTAACATCTCATAAAAAAAAAAAAGGTAACTAGTAGTGTTTTACAAGTAAAGCCTATGGGGAAAATAAGTGATCTACTAGTTTAAGCTATTGATTGTTTATAATAAACTATCATTTCCAAAGGAGGTTGAAGTATCTATACAGTAGACACTAAGAAAACACTAAAGCCATGTGAACATTAAATCAAGAGTGGAATAACAAGATGGGGGCAGGATCTAACAGGAGCATCCCTCCCTCCTTGGAGGTGGAAAGAGAAATAATTGTAAGAAAATACAAACAGTCCTCCGCCAGGCCAGCAACAATATGTGGAACTGAAATTTAAATTCAATTGCAGTGAATTCACTTCACATATTTTTCATTCACTTTCAAGCTAAAATAGAAGCACTGAAGGAATTTCAGGTTCAGTTTTAGTAATATTCAACAAATGTTCATTGAACTCTTCCTCTTTGCAAGGCTCATTAGAAGGGTCTTGAAATCGAATAAGAAAGAGAAACATAAACAATCTCAAAGCAACATGTTCAATGTTGGTTGCCTTTCTTTCCATAAGAATCACGGTAGAGGTCGTGTGAGGCTTGAAAAAGAAGCCCTGCACCGTGATGGAAGCAAGAGGAAAAGCATTAGTCATGCTTCTTAGAAGACTGACATTAGGGTTGAAGACCAATTTTCTAGATAGAAAAGTAGAAGAGGGTATTTCCCAAAGAAACTGCACATTTGAAAGAACAGGAAGAATAGCCACAGTGCGTTTAAGTAACTGTCACCATTAAGGGATTGGTGATAAAAGTTTTAAAAAGTAATTAGGAAATTTGAGAGACTGTAGGAAAACACAGAAACCTATTTATTTATTTATTTATTTATTTATTTATTT
>RJWT010001393.1:0-21284 GCA_004365215.1 Cuniculus paca
GCTCACAGCGGAAATGTTCTTTGCCCAGTTCCAAAATGAACGCCTCCTCCTACCACGTGTCTGACATTGCTCTCTGCGGTTCCACGTCAGTTTTAGCTCCCTCAACCCCGGCAGGCCACGTTTAAAGGGCCAGTGCTGGGTGCTCAGCCAGGGAAGTCTTGGAGCCGGGAAGATGGTTCCTGGAAGCTAGGGTAGGTAGGAGGCATGAAGATTGGAGCCACACCTGTTCTTTGTAGGAAACCTACTTGGAAACCCAGGTAAAGACAACTTAAGTCTGAGAAACGCAACTGCAGTTCGCATGATGTAAATACTAAAGCCCCTCCCACTCTTCCTGTTCTGGATCTAGGTACGTGCACATTTCCTCAACGTCCTACTCACCTTCTGCCCCCTCGCAGCAGCTAGTTGCCGGCAACCCAAGGTGACACTTCGCCGCTGAAGGAGCTGGAAGTGCTTTCAGGTCTGGAATTTAACACGGGACTTCAGCTTGGTCTCCGATCACTGCATCGTGCCAAGCTCCTAAAACAAAGAAGGGGAGGCTGAAGCCTTGGACAGTGCTAAAGAGCCGCAGAAACAGACCCACACCTAGCTTTCTATGAATCTGCAGATCTCTTAGGTTTCTTTCTTAACCCTGTTCCCCTGCAAGTAACAGTTCACCTGCACCATCGTTACCTTTCATTCCCCCACAAGTGGCAAATTATTTCCATTCCTCAGAAAGGACATCATCACCAGGGAGTTAGGGAGGTGACTCAGCCTACCACTTTGTCCATCTTTTCAAATATGACTTGTTCCAGGAGTCATTGAGGGTTAACTGTTTTTAGGCCAAATATAGTTTTTCTTTTCCCTCAGAATCAGATGTGAAATGTCCCTTCTACTTGAATGTGACTGTAATTAAAACAACAAACCATATTTATGTGTCTATATCATAGTGACCACTCTTCTTCAGCATTCAGGCGAATGCTTTGAATACCTAGCAGAAAAGGCACGAAATTTCAATTGAGCCAAGTTTATTTCTCTCCTTGATAAGTCTGATAATAAACTGGGCATTTATTTCTCTCTGTGTGTGTGTTCTCCCTGAAAAGGCAAGTGTTTTACTTTCTACAGTGTGTTCTCATGGGAATAAGGACATGGGATATCTATGTGCATCATCACACATAATGAGTCTGCATCTGAAAGAGCTATACAGGCAATAGGTGCACATGGAAGGTGAAATTAGTTGTGGGCAGATGAAGTAAGCGGGTTTTGAGGTAGAGTATTATCCTGAAAAATTTCAGTAGGTGGTAAGAGCCGAAGAGATTTCCAAACAGAGAGAGTGAGGTGCCAGGAGCAGATGAAAAAAAGGAACTTGGGGGATCCCCAGAGAAGGCAGCACTCAGCTATCTTGTTGATCAGGAGCAGGCTGAGACTCCCTGGAGGTCTGAAGGACAAGTCTGTATTTTTTATTAGGAGGCCTATCCTAATGATCTTCCTTGCCAGCATAGTAAGAACCCTAGGATCTCTTTGTGTCTTTCTAGAGATCACTAGCCCACTCACCCCCACCTGTGGGAGGACTTGCTCAGATTATAGGGATTATCATCCACATACACACTTTACCATTGGAAAATGATTGCTTGGGTACTTGTCATATAATCTGAATAACTTCCTACCATAATGCTAAATACCTAGTCAATTATCAGAATAATAAGAGAGAGAAGCAAACTTGGCTCACTTGAAATTTTGTGCCTTTCTTGATAGAAGTTCAAACCCTTTGCCTGAACACTGAAAAGTGGTCACTAGGACTCACAGATGAGCTGAGGTGTCATTGACCCCATGCTGACACTGTCTGAGATGCACATCTTCTATTAAGCAGCGTTGAGCACCTCACAGTAAGCAAGGCCAATTCTCTATTCAATCAATTTACAAACGAAAGCTATCCTGAAAATGTTCCACAGTGCCTAAAAAATTATGAGAGCTCTGGATAAGTCTGGGGCTCTGACACTTGCAGGATTCTATTGTTACTCTGTCCAGGAAGTTCAATTACTGTTTTTTTATTTTCTTCCTCTCCCTCCCCATCAGTTTAGCTAGCAAAAGTCATTAGCTGAAAGCAAGCTATAAGAAATTCATGTTTACATTTATATTGGAATATTTTCTGTTGGACTTTTTTGTTTTTGGTACTAGAGATTGAACCCATGGCCTTTGTACTGAGCTACATCTCCAGCCCCTTTTGATTTTTATTTATGTATCTTTGAGATAGGACCTCATTCTGTATTCTAGGCTGAGTTTGAACTCACTATATAGTCCAGGCTGGCCTTGAACTCTCAGTGAGCCTCCTGCCTCAGCTTCCTGAGTGCTGGGATTACAGGCACGTGACACCACCAGCAGCCATTTTTTTATTCTGAGACAGGATCTCCCTAAATTGTGTAGGCTGGGCCCTAACTGAATTTGTGGTCCTCTTGCCTCCGCCTCCCAGAGTGCAGGGATTACAGGTGTGCACCACTACGCCCAGCTAAACTTCTTAAAATTACAAATTCCAAAGCCTATTATGTGAATAGGAAACTCTTAAGTACTGTGGGGAACACAAAGTGATATAAATGCAGTTACTTCCCGAACAGGAGCATACCAGCATATTTAAAGCACCTGAGGTGAATAGGAGGGAGGAGAGATGAATAAAACATTGTCCTCACTCATAGGCAGTATCCTGATAAGTGGAAAAAGCAGCCATAAAAAAACAGCTGAATGGGCCAGGGATTTAGCTCAGGGGCACAGGCACATGCCTGGCAAGCACGAGGTTGTGAGTTCGATCCCTGGTACCAAAAAAAAAAAAAAAAAAAAACCCTGAATGATAAAGCATAATGAAATGAATGCAAAGGTGTAGCTAACAGGTAGAAAGAAGAGTGGGAGATTCATGAAAGACACTATCTGGCAGCATAAGATCAGGTACCTGGTAGAGGAGTTGAGGGAATAAACCCAAAAAACTCAAAGACCCGAGATCCTTGAGCTGTCCTAGGGTTCCTGAAGAAGGATTCTTGATGGAAGAGTCCTCATAGTAAAATACTGCACCTGAAGAGTTTCCTGAATGCCTGGGTTCTGGCCCTCAGTTCATTACTCCCTTGATTTCACATCTTCTGCTCCCCCTTGGAATTAGGGGGATACTTGGAATTAGGAACCAATACTTTAGAAGCCCCACTGCTGTTGGGAGTCCGACGACAGTGTATAGTGAGGGCCACAGCAAAGCCACCTCATCACTCCCTCCCTCCCTGCCATCCCCTACAGTGAAATCCAGGGGCACCTTGGGCTACCACACCAACTCCTCTGCCTCCTGCAACCTTGTTGCTGACCTTGTAGGTTCTGTCTTGCCCTGTAACCCCAACTTTGCAAGGCATTGTTTACTCTCATGTGACCATTCCTTAGATGACCAAGTGGACTTGGGAGATGTTAACACTTCCCTTCCTTCCTCTCTACAGAAAGGTCTCTGTGACAAAGACCTTCCAATATGTATGAAGAAGGGACCTGGAGATTGGGGAAATCAGAATTCCTTTCTATTCTTTTGTCGGTTTTTCCTCCCTCTGTCCATAGGAAGCCAAAATGAACTCCGGTCTTGTTTTTTTTTTTTTTTGAGACAGTCTTGCTATGTAGTTCAGACTGGTTTTGCAAAGGCATAGTCTTATAGGGATTGAATCCACACCCTGAATCTAGGAAACGTTTTTTTTTTTGTTTTGTTTTGTTTTTTTTAAAACAAGATCTCTCGCTGTAATTCAGGCTGGCCTTGAACTTGCTATGTAGCCCAGGCTGGCCTCTAACTCATCATAATCCTCCTGCCTCAGTCTCCCAAGTGCTGGAATTACATTCATGCGCCCTCATGCCCAGCCAAAGGGGTAGCTCTTGAGGCCAGAGGTTGGGCAATGTGCCTACAACATCGTTTTGTTGTTGTTGTTGTTTATTTTCTTTTATTTTAGGCATTAGACATTTACGTAAAGCATTTTAAGCAGTACCTGGAATGGAATATGGCTCATTACAACATCATTTCTTGAGAGCTGGTTGAGATAACACATTTGGTTTGGGTTATGGGCCTGTACCACCATGCCCAGTTTTGTTTGTTTGTTTTTTCTTTATTTTTGAGACAAGGCATCACTAGTTGTCCAGGTCGATCTCCAGCTCCTTGGCTCAAATGATTTTTTTCTCCTTGGTTTTTTGAGACAGGGTCTCACTATGTCTGTCATTCAACCTGGCCTTGAACTCACTATGTAGTTCAGGCTGGCCTCAGACTTATGGCAATCCTGGAGCACTAAGATTAGAAGTGTGGACCACCGTGCTGGGCTCAAGGGATCTTCTTGCCTTAGCCTTTCACATAACTAAGACTATACAGATGTGGGCTGCTGCACCCAACAAGATAGGATATCATACAGTTGGATGGAAGTCTTCTGGTCAACCTCTTTGCCTCACTACTGGGGATTAAATTTAGGAAGTGCTGAGATACAATCCCAACTCTTTATTTTTTATTTTTTTATTTTTTCCTGTGGCACCGGGGATTGAACTCATGACTTCACGCTTGCCAGGCAGGCACTTAGGCCACTGTGCTAAATCCCCACAACCCCAACTTTTGAGACAGTCTTGCTAAATTGCTCAGGGTCTCGCAAGCCTCCTGCTTCAGCCTCCTCAATGGCTGAGATTCAGGCTGCACCACCCAAGCCAAGTCTTATTCCAATGCTACATTGCCAGCTCCCCTCTCATTGCCACCTTTTTTCTACACGTGCTTCAAAGGCAGAAGCTGTTACTATGGAAATGTACTGTATTATTTTTAAAAGCAGAAGCAGCCTTAGCCTTGGGAAATATCTCCAGAACAAACCCACACGAACGAGGAGGTTAATGGGGGGTGTTCCTGGGTCCTAGCTCCAAGGGTAAGGGCGGTGATGGTGGTGAAGGGAATTCAGTGTTCCATGTTCTATTTTCAGCCTCTACCAAGTTCAGGTTCTACGTTCTCTTGGTGGATGTCGGCTGGCTCTCTGCCAGTCATCTCTGTCTGGGAGGGATGCCCTGCACCTTCTCAACCAGCGCTTAACTTCAGCCAGGAAATATGAACCTAGAAGCTGCTGGGTTTGAGGGTGTTGGGAGAAGGCGGTGATATCCACAGGGGTCACCTGCTTTTTAACCCGTCCAACTTGTAGAAATCTAAGAAGCGTATGGGAAAACACGCAGCATCTTGTTTAAGTGAAGCTACTCTCGTCTTGCGTTCGGGTGAGCGGTTGCAACCCAGATCGCAGGATGGAACCTTTGCTGCTCGCAGCTCCGGGCTGGCCCAGCCCCTCCCGGCGCGGGTGCGGCTCCTTTAAGGGCGAGTGGGGGCGGGGCACCGGCGGTGTTGTCAGTGTCAGCTCTGCGCACGCAGCTCTCCCGGAGCCGGTGCCGGCCGCGAGTCCCGGCGTCTCTGCAGACGCGTCCCCGCCCGGCTCCGGCGGGCCCGGCCGTGGGAGGAGTCGGGTGCTGGCCCGCGACTAGCCGGGGCCGGGGCGCTGGACCAGGCGGCAAGGGAGTCGGACCCCGGAGACACAGCCCCGGCGTCGCGGCCGCCGAGCACCTCTCCCCGACCGGGGGCACCCACTAGTCCCAGGCACTCAGCCCCGGGGCGCCCCGAGCCCGCGCGCCGAGCCCCGGGGGAGCCCGCCCCCGCCCCGCGGCCCGCCCAGGCCATGCTCCCCCGGGGCAGCGGCTGAGCCCGACCCGGGACCGCGACCGCGACCCGAGCGGCGCGGAGCATGGAGCTGGACTGGGGGCAGCTGGACGCAGGCTGGGCGGCCCTGCTGATCCTCTTCGCCGCCTCGTTGCTCACGGTGCTCGGCTGGCTGCTGCAGTATGCCCGGGGTTTGTGGCTGGCGCGGGCCCGCCGGGGTCGGGGCCCGAGACCCGCCTTGGCCGCGGAGCCTGGGGGTTCCCTGCGGGAGCTGGGCGTGTGGCGCTCATTGCTGCGGCTGCGGGCGACGCGGGCTGGGGCCCCTGAGGAACCGGGCGTCCGGGGCCTCCTGGCGTCGCTCTTTGCCTTCAAGTCTTTTCGCGAGAACTGGCAGCGAGCTTGGGTGCGAGCCCTGAACGAGCAGGCCTGCCGAGACGGGGTGAGTTGAATGGAACCCCTGTGTGGCCCCTTCAGCTTTTCCTTCTAGGGGAGGGACTGCTCACGCTAGGAGGGAGAGGTTGGGGACGGTGCGGGTCCACTGGGGAGCCCCTTGGCTTCACTTTCCCTCCTAGATCAGAAGGAAGGATGCAGGTGAGGCTGGGGGTTGTAGAAACTCAGTTATGTTGCAAATCTATTTTTGAGGGCAAGGTACTCTCTGGCTCCAAACCCCAGCACAAGTTACTGTTCTCATAGCAACGCTAATCTCTGTGCCTGAGGCCTCTCCCGCCTAGCTTGGGTGCTGGTTGGGCAAAGGGAGACAGGTGCACCTGCAGAAGGAATGTGCTTGGTTCTCATGCCACCAGACCCATGTAACATTTCATGACCCAAAACAGACAGACCCCCAGTGAGCCTGAATTACCCCCACTACCCATCAGTCATTTCACAGCACATCCTTTCACTCCATGCTGGCTTGCAATGTATTTGTTGGGGGGAAAGTATTCAAGTAGAGCAGATTGACAGTCTATGTCCTTTCCAGTAAATAAACTTGTAGCTGCTCCTTAAGGGTCAGTCACAAACCAGCCCAGCCTACTTCCTCCTATTGTACCATGGGCATCTGGCCTCCCAGGAAGTGGAGCAGGAAGCATGGTCATGTGCTTGAGGTTGGGTAGAAAGCAGAGGTCCCCTTCTTCTAGGCCCCCTCCTATCCTGGCCCAACAATCTCTCTATGCCCTCACAGTTTAACTGCTCCTTGTTCAGAGAGTGCTCCATTTCCAGCCATCAGAAGTTTGGAGGTTTAACCCAGATGGCTCCCCAAATGCCTGGAAACAGAAGTGGCCACAAGAAGTTGCTCTGTTTCCCCTTCTCAGTTGGCCAGATGAAAGCCAGATGACATCTTTCAGTTTACACCTTTAACCCACCCCTCCACCTGGCTCTTGTTCCTGGGTCAGAAGCAACTCCCTGGTACAGCTGACTCAGCTGGACATTGGCCTCTCTTTGGAATAGGGAGACTGAGGCCCAGGTATTCATTTCCTATCTCCTGTAGCCTGGCCTTTGAAGAAGACAGCTACCAGAACAGAGAAGTTGGCTTTCCCTGGCTTGCCAGGAAAATGAGCCTTATGGATTTCTTCCCTCTATCTCAAGATTCAAGGAGAAGTTGCCAGCCCAGTCCTTGCCCCCTCCTCAATTCTTCTTCCCATCCTACTGTCCTCTACTAGAGAAGAATTAGGGAGCAGCTCTTTCAAGATCTAAGCTAAGCAGCTTTCCGTTCCCTAATACCATCCTGCTGTCTGCCTTGAGGAATTAGCCAGGCCTCTGGACCCTTTAGCCTTTTGAACTTGCTTCTCTTTCCTGGTACCTCTGGTGAAGTTCTCCAAGGCCATGCCGAGATTGTCTTTATCTCTAAGAATATAGACAGAGTCATGCTTCTGAGTCTTTATATCCTATTTCTTTGGGAGAAGGCTTAGCCTCATTTCTCCAGCTTTTATCTGTGGCCCTACTGTTTTCACCCTTAGCTCAGCCCTGTTCCTCTTTGCCCACTTATTACTGTATGTGTAAGTGGCAACTAGCACCTTAATTTTGTTCTGTGCACTCCTTTCTTTGGGGTTGGGGAGAGGGCGAAAAGGAAAATGGAGAGAAGAGAAAGGCTCCTGATATTCCAGGGCCTTCGTAAGGCGATCTAGTCTCTGAGGTGGTCTAGTATCGTCCCCTCCTTTCTTAGTAGCTCTTAGCAGCTGCGGGCCCCTGGAGAGACAGGGCTTGAGGGGACCATCTCCTGTCCTAAATTCCTGAGCCAAGGAGGGGCCACAAGCCAGCCTGCAGCTGAGGCCTCTGCAGTGCCAGGGACCAGCCAGCAACTGAGTAGGCCAGCCCTGTGGGGGGGGGGCAGCTCCAGGGACCTGATCCTGTGCCCACATTACTTCCTCAGAGCTCCATCCAAATTGCCTTTGAAGAAGTGACCCAACTCCCACCCAGAGCCAGCATTAGTCATGTGACCTGTGTAGACCAATCAGAGCGCACCATGGTAAGGGTCTGATGGGCCTTGTCCTCTTTGGGTCGAGGTGGGCTGACCCCAAGGGTTCCCTATAATAGGAGGGTTCTTAACCTGAAGTCTATGTATGCCTTAAAGATTTAAGGATTGGCTTCAGGAAGTCCGAGATTCCCACTAACATTATGGGTAAAATTGTTGTATGTGTGTGAATAACTATTTTTCTGGGGAGAGGCAATTTTAGCTTTTAAACCTGCTTAATTTAGGGAATTATGGCCCCATAAAGCTGAACAGAAAGAAAGTGGGGAGGAGTCTGCTGGACCATCGTAGGGCAGAGCAAAGCAGGGTGAGCACCCTTCCTCTGTGCCTGATCCTGTCTTGCCTGTGTCAGGTGCTGCACTGCCAGCTCTCTGCTGAGGAGGTGCGGTTTCCAGTCTCTGTGACCCAGCAGTCCCCCGCTGCCGTCTCCATGGAGACCTACCACGTCACTCTGACACTGCCACCAACACAGGTGGAGGGGAATGTGGGAAACTGAGGTGGGGAGGGGGTGGTTCTCTTGGCTCAGGATTTTTGGTTTGATTCATCTCCAAGATGAAGTTCGGGAAGTGGGGGCCCTCAGGAGTAGGGAGTTGTTGGAGTGGGGCAAGTCAACCCAGTCCTTTTTTCCCTGTTTGCAGTTGGAAGTCAACCTGGAGGAAATCCCTGGCGAGGGGCTACTGGTATCCTGGGCCTTCACAGATCGCCCAGATCTCAGCCTGACGGTGCTTCCCAAGCTGCAGGCCAGGGAGGTGAGAAGGCAGGACTGGCAGAGAAGAGACAGCATAGGGTGGGCAAAGGGGAGCTCTACCTCTTTTTCCTCCTCCTGTCTGCAGAAAGGTGAGGAACAAGGAGCGCTCTCAACAATTGAGGAACTGATTAAAGATGCTATAGTCAGCACCCAGCCAGCCATGATGGTCAACCTCAGAGCTTGCTCTGCCCCAGGAGGCCTGGTGAGTAGGTACTCAAAGCAAAAGGTTTGCATGCACCCACCCCATTTTTTTTTTTTTTTGAGACAAGGTCTTGCTATGCCATTCAGGCTGGTCTTGAGCTCACTTTGTAGCTCAGGCTGATCTTAAACTCAAAACAATCCTCCTGCCTCAGCCTCCTGAGTGCTGGGATTACAGGTGTGCACCACCATGGCTGGCTTTCCACCCCATTTCTTTTTAACCTCCTTCTGCTCTTAGGTGCCTGGTGAAAAGCCACCCATGATGCCCCAGGCCCAGCCAGCCTGCCCTAGACCTGCTCGGTTATTCTTGCGTCAGCTTCGAGCATCTCACCTGGGAAGTGAGCTGGGAGGTGAGAGCTAGAAGCAGCTGGGGCACCACCAAAGACATGTTTGCAGGCATTCCCTGTCCCTCTGGCAAGGTCATGGTCTCTCTATTCCTCAATGGCTTTCCATTTTTGGTTTGAGCATTTTTATTTGTTTCTTCATAGACACAGAAGAACTATGCTGTGTAGCTGAGCTTGACAACCCCATGCAACAGAAGTGGACCAAGCCTGTAAGGGCTGGTCCTGAGGTGGAATGGATAGAGGACTTGGCACTGTAAGGAATGATCCTGGCTCACCCCCTGCTCCTATATGCAGACTGAGGATGAAACCCTTCCAGTCTAGCCCTGGCATGAGTCACCTCTGCTTTTAGTAACCTTTGATGTGGGCCTCTGTTGGATCCCAGACCCTGGCCTAGTTCCTGGGGACACAGATATGACCAGAATACAGCACCCACCCTGCAGATGACCACAGGCTTGATGCAGAGAGAGATATACATAGAGATGTGGGTACAAATGTGCCATTTGAGGTTTATACAACATACTATGGGAATACTTAGGTATGAAAGGTTAATTCCTGTAGTAGAATAAAGATCCAAGTGGGCTTCGTGAAGGAAGTGGCATTTAAACCACACCTTTGAGGAGGAGTAGGATTTTACCAGAGTGGGAAAATATTCTGGGTAGAGGGAATATCTTGAGCAAATGAAAGAGGGTGGCTTGAGACTTCAGGGAACTGGCTAGACAGAATGGAGCAGAGCCTGGGGATTTGAATACCTGGCTGAGGAGCATGGTCTGGTTGCATTTTCTTGGGAAAAGGGAGGGTTTGGAGGGCAGCATAATCTGATTGGAGCACTGGGCCCCTCTTATTTGTATGCATTTAACCCTACCTTGGGCCTGTGGTTGACCCAAGGGTGGGTTCACTGTGCTAATCTTCCTCTTCCCTGCCCCATCTGCTCTTGGCCCACAGGGACCTGAGTCCCCAGAGCCGGGAGCTGACTCTCAAAGTGCTAAGGAGCAGCAGTTGTGGAGACAGTGAGTGTGGGACAGGATGGGCACCTTGGGGAGGTGTTGAGCAGAGCCTGGTCATGGGCCCAGCTCACACTGCCACTCCCGTTCCCAGCTGAGCTCCTGGGACAGGCCACACTGCCAGTGGGCTCCCCCTCCAGGCCACTGTCTCGAAGACAGGTGTGCCCACTCGCCCCAGGGCCAGGGAAAGCCCTGGGCCCAGCAGCCACCATGGCAGCAGAGGTGAGAAACTCACCCGGGGGGAGATGGGTGGACACAGGATGGGAAGTTTCTGAGGCCCTGATCCTTTGCCTTCCCACCCCTTGGCAGCTGCACTATGAGGAGGGCTCCCCCCGAAACCTGGGCACATCTACTCCCTCAACACCACGCCCCAGCATCACACCTACCAAGAAGATTGAGCTGGACCGAACCATCATGCCTGATGGCACCATTGTCACCACTGTGACCACCGTCCAGTCCCGGCCCCGTGTAGATGGCAAATTAGGTAAAGGGGAGGAGCCTGGGAGTCCAGCTCTAGCCAGGGGCCCTGGACTTCAGACCCATGGCAGGACAGGGAAAGGGGAACAAAAGCTGTAATTCCAGCATACCCTGTTTCTTTTTGTTCCCATCTGATTCTATCACTTCTTCCTAATGATCTCTCAAACTTCCTGTGTCTCAGATTTTCCCTTATAGCTCTCTATTTCCCCAGTGATCCCTGTCACCTTTCAGTCTTCTGGTCCCGCAGCCTTTCCCCCAGACTCTTGCTCTTCCATCTGTTCAAGTTTTCCTCTGTTTTTGCACAAGTCTATTTCCTTACCTGTCTCCACTCCCAGCTGGCTAATTGTCCCTCCCTCTGTCCACAACCATCTGGTAACCTGTGGGGTTCTCCAGCAAACCCAGTGGCCTCCATGGTGTTTTTCCCACATGCGGTAGGAGACTCCATCATACTCCTTGCATCTTGAGGGCTCCCTCAAGGTCCCTGAACCTCCTCTGTATGCTCCTCATATTTTATAGCATCTCCTCACACCTTCAAGTGGACCATGTGACACTTTCCTACACTCTCATTGGTTCCTATAGTGTCTTTTTGACCCCACAGCATCTTCTTAATCACCCTTATGATTAATCACCTTTAATCATCCTTGCCCTCTGAGTCAACCAAAGGCTGCATCCAGACAAGGATAGTAAGGGAGGGCCAATCTGAAGCACCTCCTGGCTCACTGACCCTCCCCCACCCAGCAGACTCCCCCTCCCGCTCCCCGTCCAAGGTGGAGGTGACTGAGAAGACAACAACTGTGCTGAGTGAGAGCAGCGGCCCCAGCAGTGCCTCCCACAGTAGCAGCCGTGAGTGGGGAGTGGGAATGTGCGAATGTTGGTGGGCACCGATTCCCTGCAGTCCAAAACCACTCTGGGTGGGGCGGAAGGAGTTCTGAGTCCAAGAAGGAGCCAGGGAGAAGTCCAGTTATCCATCTGCCGTACCCATAGCAGGGGAGAGCCACCTTTCCAATGGCCTGGACCCAGTAGCAGAGACAGCAATTCGCCAGCTGACTGAGCCCAGTGGGCGGGCAGCCAAGAAGACACCCACCAAGCGCAGCACTCTCATCATCTCTGGTGTTTCCAAGGTAACAAGACTCTGGGGAAAGGAGCCAGAATAGGGAGAAAGCACTACTTGGCCACTCCTGCCCATTAAAACTTGTCCCTCCTGCCAGGTGCCCATTGCTCAGGACCAGTTGGCACTATCCCTGGGCTATGCGGCATCCCTGGAAGCCTCAGTGCAGGATGACACAGGGACCAGCGGAGGCCCCTCTTCACCTCCCTCAGACCCACCAGCCATGTCCCCAGGACCCGTAGATGCCCTCTCCAGTCCCACAAGTGTCCAGGAAGCAGATGAAACCACACGTTCAGACATCTCCGAGAGGCCATCTGTGGATGATGTTGAGTCAGAAACAGGGTCTACTGGTGCCCTGGAGACCCGCAGCCTCAAGGATCACAAAGGTGGGGAGATAACAGCAGAGCACCCCAACCCACCTCTTCCTTTATACCCAGTATCCTGACTTGGGTCCTACTAGATATTTTAGAAAATAGGAGGCTTGGCCAACTTGGCTTATGCTTTCCTCCCTGAGGTTCAGCCAAGCTCCAGTAGCGAGGGACTTGGTGCCTAGGTTCCTGGTCTGGTTCAGACAGGCGTGGGTGACAGGGATTCTAAGTTATTCCCTTTACCTCTTTTTTCTTCCTGAGCCCAATGGCCTATCTTCCTTCCATTGTTTTTTCTCCCACCTTTACTCTTACCATGCCTCCCCAAGAGTATAAGAAATCCTACACAGACACATCTTATGATTGTTCCTCTGGCTGTGAACAGCTGTGGCAGTTCAAACTTCAAAGGGTGAGGGGCTTACCGCCAAACCTAATCACTCATTTAACAGTGAGCCTGTCAACCAGGAATCTGTCTACTTATGATTTAAGTCTATGTCACTTCATGTCCAACGCCTGCTGTGTAAGCACCTTTCTCAAGTGTCTTGGTCCTGAATCTACTTCTTTGAAGTTTCCAGACACACTGCTTCCTGGGCACACCCTGGAATGCAGTAAACAAGTTGGTGTCAACCCACCTTTTCCCTCATGACTTATGGGCTTTGGCGAATACTCCATGTTAGCCTTGTTTTTCCACAGTCTCAGTCTATCCACACAGAGCAGTGGCCAGGGCCACTCTTCCTTGGGGCAGAGTCAGAGGTGCACCCAGAACCCCATAAGCATACAGTTTCTTCATCAGGATGGATAAAGTGTGTTTTTGGCTCTATTTTCTGTCTTTAGCCCCAAGACACTGGTTCTGTTTTTCATCTTCCATCACTCCAACGTTGGTCCTTTCTCTGTCACCCATCTCTCCCCACCCCCATGCCCATCTCTCTGCCTCAGTTTCCCCTCTTCTCCTACAGTGAGTTTCCTGCGCAGTGGCACTAAGCTCATCTTCCGCCGGAGACCTCGACAGAAGGAAGCTGGCCTGAGCCAATCACATGATGACCTCTCCAACACGACGGCCACACCCAGTGTCCGGAAGAAGGCTGGCAGTTTTTCCCGCCGCCTTATCAAGCGTTTTTCCTTCAAATCCAAACCCAAGGCCAATGGCAACCCCAGCCCCCAGCTCTGAGGGGCCGCCTCACCTCCTGAGCTAGGAGAGGGCAAGAGTTCTCTCAGCTCACTCCCCACATCCCCTTCCTTACTCCTTCCTGGATTCCCAATGCTGGGGTCAGGAGAGCCCTTGGGTTCCAGGAAGCCCTGTCCACCCTAGGCTGTGGGGCTGGTTGGAAGGGAACTTGCAGTGGGAAACACTTGAGAGGTGGGCACCCATTGCTGCAGGCACAGAAAAGAGTTGGTAGCTGGGAGTAAGAGGCGGGCTCTGTCCTGGCTCCTGTGGACGTTGCTCAGAAGCGGTCACCCCCTGCTGACACTGGCCCCATGAAGAGGAGCTCCAGGGTGCTCAACTCCTCAGTGGATCCTTCCTCCCTTATTTATTCTCTTTTCTATTTATATGTGTGATCTAGGACCCTCAGTGGACAGATGATAGAGGGTATCTCTCCCAGGTGACCCTTCTTTTCTGTCCCAGAAGGGTAGGCAGTTCCCAGGAGGGGTTTCCACACCTCTTTCAGGTCCCCACTCAGACCAGCCCCAATGTCTGCCTCTGAGGACATTGGCAGCTCATAGGAAGTCGGGCCGGTGCCCGGGAAGGGGGGCAGGTACTCCCCACCTCTTGCCTCCCCTATGCTCCTCATCCCTCCCTCCCCCTTTCTTACCGGTTTTTGTACTTGAGGCCTTCTCCATGAGCAGTGGCTCAGATGGAAGGAGGGAGCCAGGAGCCTGGTGGGAAGCCTTGTTCAGGGACATGGCTTTAGGGGCTTTAAAGACTGTGTGATGATGAGCAAGAGCAAGGCTGCACCTTGAATATTGGGGGGATGATGATGTCCATTGCTGTGTGATGGCTTGGAATTTAATTTATTAAAGTCAAATTGGAGTTTATAAACTGGACAATGGGTTATCCTTTGAAAGACAAATAGGCATTGAGGCTGTGGTACTGATAGTTGAGGATGAGGGACAGAGACCCAGGTAGCAAGATGGGAAGAACAGTCCTGCAGGGAGGAAGGGATGTATAGCGCCAGGACAGGAGGGACAAGAATCCCTGAAAGATGAAGCTGCAGAAAGAAAGCCAAATGGCTACGCTAGGCATCTTCATCCCTCTTTCTCAAACAGGCTACTCCTTTCTGGATATAACAAAGTTCAGAGGATGAACTCTGGAACTAGACTGCTTGGATTTGAGTCCCAGCTTGATTAATTGCCTGTGTGACCTTGAGCAAGTTATATTAGCTCTGGGTACCTCAGTTTTCTCATCTGTAAAAAGAGAATTATGATAATAACAGCTGTCATTCAGTTGTGGATGAGAAGTAAATGAGTAAAGTGCTTAGAACTCTGTTGCATACAGTCAGTGCTAAGTGTTAACTGATGCCTCAGAAGAGACCAATAGGGAGGGAGAAGTCTTACATCTTTCATTGTTTCAAAGTGTTTTATTCCTAAACTCCGGCAAGTTATAGGGAGCCATGGGTACTAACAATCTCTGTGTCCCTGGTTCTTGTCCTCTAAGATCTTACAAGAATTTTAACCAGGTAAGCTTTTTCAGGATGGTGAATAAACCACAGAACCAATAGGCAGGAAAACTGAGTCTACCACAAACATGCCAAGTGACTGTGAGCAGGCCACTTCTTTTTGGACCTCATTTTCTCATCTCAAATAAGTATGGGCTAGATAATCAGTCGGGTCACTTCTATCCTTCATACTCTGTGACTTACCTGCATCACAGTTCAGGGCACATGCCTGGGTAGACAGCATGGAACTGCTAATGTTCTCCATGCTCCTTTCCTTACTAATCATACAGGATTTAAAAAGAGTGGCAGGATTTGGGTGTTCAGTTACTTTTTATATAATGAAATGCTCATCTATAGGTCATGAAAACTCATTTTTCAAGCTGTTTCTCCTGGAACAGTTTGTTTACCAGTATTAAAGATAGGCAAACACATGGACTTTGTAATTTCATAGGAAACTTGTTGATAGAGGGCAGATAGAGTCCTATTGGACCTTTGTGTCTGGTGCTGTGTTGCCCAGAGATCAATGGAAACAGATATTGTTAAAGTCAAGATGAGCCAACAACAGATTTTCAAAATGAATGCAAGACTGGGAATGTAGCTCAGTGATAAAGCACTTGTCCAGCCTTTGTGAAGCTGAATAAATAAATAAAACAGTTAATTCTATTAATCCATTTTATGCTACAGATACACAGCTTTTAATAAGAATAAATTATGCTTTATGTTTTCTTTTTGTGGCAGCTTTTAAAGAATAAATCTCAGAATATGTTTGCATTAGCCAGCCAAAATTTGGCTTGTTTTCAATAGAAGCAGATTGAGCTAGAAGTAAACTATACTAGACAGCAAGAAACTGCCTTAAATTTTGGAAACATACATGGATTCCAGAGCAATACTGAAATTTCTGCTCTAAAACCTATGTTGGAGTTCACACAACTCTGTGCTTGAATTTATTCTTCATGAAACTGCTAGAATAAAGCTAAGAGTCATTTTCAGTGTTAAGTCTGAATGAAAATGAGGTTCGCATTTCATGAAGTTCTACTATATGATTTTCTGAATGAATAAAGTAAAATATATTTTGTACTTTCAATTATATTTTTAAAATCCTATTTTAAAATGAGCCCTAAACTAAAATTCATTGTTAAAAACAAAATTCATACTGAGCCTGTAACTCCACAGTAGGGTACTTGTCTCTCATGCGCCAAGCCCTGAGTCCAATCCTCATTGCTGTGACAAACAATAGCATTAACAACAACAAAAAAATTCATGCACAAACACTTTTTTTGGTGCTGGCTCAAACCCAGAGCCTCTGTTGGCCAGTGCTGTACCACCGTACTATACTCCCAGCCCTGACTTTACCACTGTTAATTGCATCTTTAAATTCATTTTATTTATATTGTAATGTTTCATTATATAAATGATATCGATTATTTCTAGGTTACAAGATACAGAAAACTACAATGCAATAAAAAAATATCAATCCCAACGAACACTACTAAGGTACATAATTCAGCAAATATGTTGAACTCTTACAGAGTTTCAGCCGCTGGACTAAGTGATTGGGTTATACCAGTGAAGAAATAGATACAATGTGCCTGTTCTCCCTTGCCGAGAGTCAGTAACAGAATGTAGAAGAGTAAACAGGCAAATACAATACTATGTTATAGACCAGTACTGGCAAATATAGGAAAGGACTGTTAAGGAAGACTTCTTGGAAAAAAGCAAAAAAAAAAAAAAAAAAAAAAAAAAAAAAAAAAAAAAACCAACCCCCTCCCCCCAAAAAAAGCATCTGGGATGATACCAGAATAAATAGCAATCATTCATAAACGTTGAGACAAGGAAATGGGGGAGATTATCCTGGGCAGAGAAAACAGCAAGTACAATAGATGACAGGTTGAAGATGGCTGGGTGTAGTGAAGCAGGACTCAAGAATACAAATGAAAACACATGACCCAGATGCTGAAGGATCTAGAAAGCCTCAGTTTGATAACGCAGGATGGTGATCTGGTCAGATCTGGGTTTTTTGTTTTTTGCTTTTGTTTTTGTAAAGATCACTTTGCTTCGTAGAGGATGCTAATGCAGCATCCTTGTGGGAAGCTAACGCAGCAGAGGGACCAGTCAGTTTAATGTAGAAATCTGGACTGGATGGCACCCATGGCTTAGGTTAGGGGAGGTGAAGATAAAGGAGGATGGATTTCAGATACTGCGTTTAAGAAGGTAGACTGCACAGAACTTGGCAATGGATTGGATGTGACTGGTGAGGGAGGAATCAGATGACTATGTACTAGGTTTCTAAAGTAAAAGACTGGATGGATGACAGGGTGTTCAAGAAGCCTGGAAACACGCTAGGCAGAGATCTGTGGGGAATTGGGCACACGAATACCAGTATTTAAAAGAAGACTAAGAAGATAAAGAGTGGATGTAAAGCTCCCAATCAGGGCAGAGCCTGGCAGCAGCGCTGGGCACAAAGCTTCCCACACCGTCTGCCCCGTGCCGCCCACGCGGCGAGCTAACTAGCCTGTGAGGGAGACCACCAGAGTCCCGCCGGAGCAATGCGCATGCCCATTGGGCCCCGCGCACTGAGGCTGCGCAGTTGGGTAAATCCAGGCCCCCAGGTTCTCCGCCAACACACCCAGCGGGGCCGCCAGCCGATACCTTTTCCCGCATCCGGTCGCCCCTCACTCCACCAGCGAACGCTCAACCCCACCCACCGTTCCCGCCCCTTCCGTGTTTTGGTGCGCACGGGTTCCGTCAAGCGCATCGACCATTGGCTGCCAGTTGACCAGAGGACAGTGATTGGCTGTTGTTGGCCGTCGCTCAAGCGCCCTCCGGGTGGATAGTCTGAGGTGGGTGGGGAGCTGGAGAGCCCGGGAGCTGCCGCTCGGTAAGTTGGGGCTTCGTGCTCGGTGGAATTGGCGGCTTGGGTGCGCTCGGCTGGAGTTACAGACGATGAGCTCCTGCCAGCTTCCTCGCCGAGGGCTCCTATTGCAGCTCGGCCACGCTGCACTGGGCTGTCCCGTTCCTCTCACCCCGACTCGAACCTCCCGCTTCTGGTCTGGGGGCTTCGCTGCCGCCGAGACTCGAGCACCGCCGCGCCGCGGGAGGAAGGAGTCCCGGAAGTCCGCAGGGCTTCGAAGGAGAGGTTTTGCCTTCCGGACGGCCTCTTTCCGTCCTTCCGAATTCTACCGTCCTCGAGCCTTGGCCCGCGCCTCACCCTCTCTGCTGAGGCGAGCTTTCCCGGTTTCAGCTGCCCACGGGGTTTCTGTCCGTCCTGATCTCCCTTGTCGGGTGCTATGTTTTGGTCGTTGTCTGCACACGTCAGAGTCTTATCCCTTCTGCTATATTGGGAGTCCTTAGGAGTTTAAGATGTGGCTCCATCCTTTCCTTGAATATCATTCAGGATTCATTCGGTGTGTGCGGTACCGATGTGTGGTGGGTTTCAGAATGTGGTATATACATACACACACGTGTTTGCCGATTGCATCTGCCTTTAACTTCTGATGAAGTCTCTTGGGTTTTTGTTGGCCTTTTTGCAGTATTCATGCTTGGACATCTCACCCTCAGCAGCAAGAATACTTATATCTGACACTTGTTGAGTTCCAGTGATGTGTTAAGCTAAACACCTTAATATCCAATGTCTGATTCTTTTGTTTTGAGATCCAGCCTTGATATGTAGTCCAGGCTGGTTTTGAACTCGCCAGCCTCCAGCCTCAGCTTCTAGTCTCAGCCTCTTCAGTGCTGAGACTCCATTCTTGGATGCTTGATTTCTTAATTCACTGACATGTGTATAAGTATTTTCGTACTGCAGGGGAAACTAACTTGACTAACTTGCCTAAGATTGTGTAGTTCTATTTATTTTTTTATTTTTTTTTTTTGCGGCACTGGGGATTGAACTCACGACCTTGCACTTGCCGGGCAGGCGCTTAGACCGCTGAGCTAGATCCCCAGCCTTGGTGTTTTTGAGACAGGGTCTCACTATGCCGTTCAGGCTGGCCTTGAGCTCACTTTGTAGCCCAGGCTGGTCTCCAACTCACAACGATCCGCCTGTCTCAGCCTCCCGAGTGCTGGGATTACAGGCGTGAGCCACCACGCCCGGCTGATTGTGTAGTTCTAAATATTGGGGCTCTGCTTTGTTTTGTTTTGTTTTTTTGAGACAGGGTCTCACTATGCAGTTCAGGCTGGCCTTGAGCTCAGTTTGTAGCCCAGGCTGGTCTTGAACTTGCAGCAATCCTCCTGTCTCAGCCAATGTTGGAGCTTTGTAACCAGATCAGTAGGATCCAAGACGTATGGCTGTAATGTTAGTATCCCATTTTACATTTAAGGAAAGAGGTTCAGAGAACCCAGGTGATGTGTCCAAAATAAAGTAGTTTTTTCCCCCAAGTCCATTTTATTTCAAGCAGTAAAAGAAAAAAAAGAAGAAGAAAATCATACATACTAATGTACATGAGATTCAACCCTAAAAAAATAATAAAGTAGTAATTTATAGATTTCCTTAAAACATGGCGGGAGAGCTGGGCACGTAGCTCAGTGGTAGAGCATGTCTGCTGTGTGCTTGAGAACCTGGGTGTCATCCGTAAAGCCGCAAAACACAAGACACTGCAAGAGCTTCTTAGGTGTGCTCTTGCCCTACATATAGAACTGAGCCAGGCACAGGCCAGGGTTCTGAGGAATTTACAGCTTAATTGGAGAAAACCAACAAAATATTGACTTCATAAAACATGTTCTGGGTATTGTGTATATTGGTATGAGAGCTGTATGGAGAGCGACTTGAACCAGGGGGTTAGACAGGCTAGGAAAATAGAGCCAAATTTCTTAGCTTTAGCTTGTCTCCATTACTTTTCAACTCTGTGACCCTGGGTAAATTATGTAGCCTGTCTGGATCCATTTCCTAATCCTTAAAATGGTATAATAATAGTACCTACCCCATAAGGTTGTTGTATTGAGAAGTTTGTATTCTTATAAAACACCAGAACAGTGCCTGGCATTTGAGAGATACTTAGTCAGAGCAAACTAATTGATACAGGAAACTTGAACCCACCTCTCTTATAGCTGGCTTAGTTTCCTAAGATACTGGTTGTTCTATTTGTATTCCTTGCCTACAGAGGGTGTAGTGATGACTGTATAGTTATTTCATCCCTTATCTTCCCAGGGTAAAATGGGAACACAGAAAAATTAAAGAAGGCTAAGGGACAGTGACAGAGGATATCAAGGAGTTTTGCTTGTTCAAGCCATTAGATTACTGGCCAGTTGCTCTCCTGAGAATCATCCGTCAGTCTAAACCAGGTATGTGTTCAGAATATGCGTGCTCAGCACTATGCTCAGCATAGTGTTTGGAGGCCAGGGATGTAGCTTAGTGGCACAGCACCTACCTGGCAAACGCAAGGTCCTGAGTTCAGTTGCCAGTACCAGGAAAAAAAAAAAATGAAAGAAACGTAGTATATGGACACAGGCAGGCACTACGTGGTTAGTTTCTACTCAGAAGCAGCTTATAGCCCAGTTAGGTAAAAAATTAGAACAATTAAAAGGACAGTGAGTGACTACAGCAACATAAAAGTAGTTTTGAGGTTTTATGTTGTCTGTCAACTGTGCCAGCTGTAGAATCAAAAGACAGAAGTAATCACTAAGGGATGAGACAGTTTGACTTCCTGAAATGTAATCATACCTCAGTATTTATTGAGCATCTAGGGCAGTGAGAGAAAACCTTTTAGAGTTTTCAATGATAACAAACAGTTGGCTGTGGCATGCATGCCATAGGTTTGCTGTCACCAATCTGGAGTATACAAAACATTGAGAATGGGAAAGAAATATGTGACACTCCCTGCCCTGAGCAACTGCTAGTCTAGGAGACAGATGTTGTATTGCATTATACTATAGGATTTCAGGTGCTGTCATTAAGTATACATACTATAATTAAGGTGTGTATGGAGTGCTGTGGGCAGGAGATGAGTTGTATTTGGATGAATTGGGAAACGGTCACCAAAGAGACATTCAGACTTGAAGGATGAGTAGAATATTAGGAGAATGTAGTGTATTTAGGGACAAAATGATTGAATCAGAGCTGGGCCTGGTGGCCCTTGCCTGTAATCCCAGCCCTTGGGAGGCTGAGACAGGAGGATCGTTGTGAGTTTGAGACCAGCCTGGGCTACAAAATGAGCTCAAGGCCAGAATGAATAGCATAACGAGACCCTGTCTCAAAAAGACAAGGGCTGGAGATTTAGCTCAATGGCTTAAGCACCTGCCTGGTGAGGTCGTGAGTTCGATCCTTGGTGCTGCAAAAGAAAAAAAAA